>CAUYRT010037069.1:0-21637 GCA_963574885.1 Lepilemur ruficaudatus | reverse complement strand
GTCAAGTTTCTTTCATCTTCAGGGCCTCCTCAATCCCACATGTTTCTTTGATCCCACACTTGGCTTGTGTCATTCTATTGCCCCGAAATTCCAGCTATCACTGTGCTCTCTGGCTCATGCCAAATGACTCCATCAACCCTTTCCTGAAAGGCTACTGAATCCTCCTGCCTTGGTCAATGTCCTGTGGAAAGAGAAATGACATAACGTCAGGACAGGTAGTTCCCACCCCTGACTCTGCCCCTGACCCCTAGAGTGGACTTTGATGGCTCCCCTGGACTCCAGTTTTCCCATGTGCAAGATGAGGGTGTTTGTCTGGATTATGTCAGAGGGGACTTCCAGCTTCCAATTCAATAAAAGGTTGGCTCAGGGCACCCGTTACAAGCTGAGCAGTGCCTAGTGCCTTGGCTTGATGCTGTCACTCTGGACTCCTGGGGACAGTCACACATGGCTGCTTAGAACAGAGTCTCCCCATCACAGAAAGTTCTGGACAAGGAGGGCCTTTGACGTAGACTAAAATTGTCCAAAGATTGTCCCCTTGTTAAGACCCTGGGTACACAGAGAGTCTGCAAATATGACATCAGGGATTCCAGTCTGAACAAAATCTCCTTAGCTGGAGAACTTTCCATCTCTAGGAGAAGCATGGCATTAGTTGAGCTGTCCCCAGTAACCATATGTTTCCTGACTGCACTGCCCATTCTGTGTGAGTTAGCATTCTAGCATCTCTGGGTAATTTCAGAAATATCATGAAGCTCCAGAACTTCTCATATGGCCCGTCATTTTTGATCTCTCCTCAGCACTCCATCTGGAAACGTAATTGCGTTTCTAAGGCAGTAGGTGGATTAGAGAATCCAGCCAAAGGCCCTGGGTCGCTACCGCCTTCAATCTCTACTTCCTTTTTACACTTGGGTAATGTACAGGCCAGAGGCTGGGGCTGGAACACACAGTGGAGGATGGGGGTGCACAGCAGCTGCTCAGGTGCTCACAAAGGGGTGAGAAAGGCTATGTGGACGACTTTCATGTGTTAGCTTCTAAGCATACAAACACCTTTCCTATAACCAGGGAGTTCCCCACCATGTCAGACCTGGGAGTGGGAGGCTGAGCCATGATTCTTGCAGAATCTGCAAAGTCCTCCTGCCTGCTTCCCTGCCTTCTTGGCAGCCACCACGTGTGCACATGTACGGGTTTAACAGTGAGGGGCACATGCTGAGTGATGGAGTGAGAACAGGTGATAGCAGCAGATACAGAGATAGTATGAAGTCTGAATTTTCTCCTGCAGTAGTGGCATCAATGGCTGTGACATCTACTTCCAAGAGGGGAGTGGAAGTGGTGTCCAATTTGGCCATGTTGCCTGGGCAGGTGTGGGATCTATATGCCTGGAGAAAGCAGTGGTGTGTCCTGTTGTGATTTCAGAGAAAAAGAATGTGGGGCAAGATTTGTTGAGGAATGAGTGTGCCCACAGAAACTCTACGCAGAAGCTCTGGGGACAAAGTATCATCCTGTGTGAAAGAGCTAAGGACGTAATCTGTGATTAAACTATGAGCAGAGAAACGGATGAGGCCCTTTAACAATGACCTTGTAAAATAAATTACTGCTGGTGGAGAAACTATTAAAGTGATTTTTGGACATCTCTCCATGCAAGAACAAGCACAATCTTAGGGACATTCTCACGGTGATTAAGAAGCCTGGCGTCCTATTTCCAGAGGCGGCAACATTCGTGCTGCTCCCATTGCACCTGCCAAGTTGGGGAGTGCCTGGAGTTTCATGCGAAATTTGGAACCCTATGAAAATCCACAGTGTAGGGGATAGTTGTGTGGTTTTGATTGCCCTTTCTGTGGAACTTATGTCTAATGTTTTGGGACCTCCTTATTTGAGGTCATTATTGAGACTTGATGAGTGATACAGCTGGCCTCCTACTGCAGATACAGAGCAGACCAAGTGTCAATTTCCTTAACCCCTGATTCCTGGGGTCTACTAATATGCTCAGCAAATGCAATGTCCCCACCTGGCACTTTAGAACTCCTCGGAGTGACCTAAAGCAGCAAGGACGAAGGGGCATTCTCTCCTAGCACAAGGTAGGGTTGTTGTCCACAGCAACATCCCATTCCAGGGGCAGTGGCAGAGACGATGGTCCAGGACTGCAGCAGCAGTGTCCACATCACACAATTGCTGAAGGTGGTTCTGGCTGTGATCATGCTTCTTGCACGCTCTTATTTCTTACAATGCCCCTGAGGTGAATATTCAGGCTTCCCATTCTATGAGAGTCACGTTTTTGAAAGTGGGGTTCTCCAGGAAGCTGGAGCCGGGACAGTTAAGGGTGCAAGTTTCATTGTGAGGTCAGTCCTGGGAAAGTGAAGGAGAGGAAGCAGGACTGGGTACAAGGAGCTGTCACCACGCCGACCTGACCACATCCCTGCCAGCCCAGCAGGGAGCTCGGGAGCAAGGATTTTCCATCAGAGGAGACCTCCATTGGGCAGAAAGAGATAGAGCCTTGTGCCCCAGCCTCACTCTGCACTTGGCTGGGGGCCCCTGGGTCTGTGTGGTCTGAGCCCAATCACCAAGGAAGTGCTGAAGGAGCATCGGCTGGCAGTGGTCAGCTGACCATACTGCCCACAGCTGGGCAACCAGGTGCTCCTTGAAGGAGGCTCTCAGCAGCTCTTTCCCCACCAGCCACAGCCCTCCCCCAGTGTGGTGGGAATTCTAGTTTCACACACACTGGGGAGCAGCTCCTCGAAGTTTCTGGTGCACTCTCCTTCTGTGGGAATCCATGAAAGACAGAGGGGACTGGGGCACATGACAGCCCCAGCCTCTGCAGCTGGTGTCAGGGTTGCACCTGGTCCTTATCATCACCCTCCTCGACTCTCTATTCTAAAGTCCCTTTGTCCTCAGCTCTCCTCAATGTTACTCTCAGCAACTTTCCTGGTGGTGTGACCCAAACCCTCATTCCTCAGGATAACCATGCCCTTCTCAGGGAGGGATGGTGGTATTTGTCCATTCACAGCCAAAATAGGACAAGATGGTCACAAGAAGCCTGTTCTCTTCCTCTGTGCATCTGCACTGGCCTTGTTTAGCTCTGGCCTGACCTGCCTCTCTTAGTACCAGTTCAAAATTAAGGTAAATCTTTTCTGATGAGCAAAGCAGAGAAAGTACTTAATATTAAGATAAATCTTTTCTGAATGGTTGGGCAGACCAGCTACTTTAAACGTGTGCGCCTTAATTCTCATGATGTTTGTTTGCAATCCTGCTTAGTAAAGCTGAAATATCATTCACCATAAGCCTTGAAAATTACAGCCCCTGCTGTACATCAGAGAGGATCTAGAATAAGTGGCTGTCTCAGTCCTCACCCAAACTACGCTCAGGCAGGTGACAGCCAGCAGCCTCCTCCCTTGCTCAGCCTCCCCGTCCTCAGGCCCGTGGGGGTCACGACAGCAGCCAGGAGGAGAGAGAGGAAGCTGGTGTGCAAAGGACACTCAGGATTATTTTTTTCTCTTTCAATGTTGATTCCTCTATCACCTTTTATTTTATAGGTATGTTTCCTTCCTTTTTATCTTTGTTGCAGTAGCTAGTAGTTTGCCTATGTTCTAAATATTTTGGAAAATATGATTTGTATTTGTTAATTAGATCTATGTTTGCCTATCTTCCACTCCACATGTTTATGCTTTGTTATTTATTGTTGCTCTGCTTTGGTTTACTCTGTTCTTTTTCTAGCACTTTGTGTTGAATATTTGATTCATTTATTTTCATATTTCATTTTATTGATGAAAGCATTCAAGGCTATGACTTGTCTTATGGTCCTGTAAGTCTTTCTTTCTTTTTTGTCCACTTGGTCTGCCTTGTACTAAGATAATGTGCTAAATTCCCCCATTGTGAATGTGATTTTATCTGTGTCTCCTTGCATGTCCTGTATTTCTTCTTTATCAAAGTTTTGCTGTGGCACATGGTGCTTACATACCTGCAAGTCATATCTCCAGTGAGAATTGTGGCTTTTAACATTTAAATGTTTCCTTCTTGTCATTTGAGCAACAAAACAAATTTCAACACAAGATACGTAGTAAATCCCTGTGAGAGCACACTGATGTAAATAGACAATTGAATAAGTGAACACATGAGGGAGAATAGACAAATCTCTGATATAGAATAATTCCAAATAATTTATGTAGATACTTTTCCTTTAAGGAATATCTTAAGTAAGACTGTGCCTGGTCACTTCCTTCTAGAAAGCGCAGTATGGAAAAAGAGAGGAAAAGGGTGATTTTATAGCATGAAAACCTGAGCAGCACTACCTCTGCCAGGTGATCAAAGTCAACATCATTAAGAAGAAGTCAGGTTGAAGTTGGTATCCTTGATATGATGTGATAAGAAGAGCATTTTACTTCTGTGGTCTTCCTCCAAGAAACCCATAACCAAACCCTCATCATCAGCAAAACGTCAGACAAATCCTAATTGACGGACATTCTATAAAATAGCTAAGCAGTACTCTTCAAAACTGTCAAGGTCTTCAAAAACAAGGAAAGTCTGTGACACTGTCACAGCCAAGAGGAACTAAGGAGACGTGAGAAGTGAGTGCAATGTGTTATGTTGGATGGCATCCTGAAGCAAAAAGGGCACTGGCAATAAAAATAAAAAAGGCAACATGAGCAAAGTATGGACATTAGTTAACAATAGTGTGTCAATATTAGTTCGTTTGTGGTGACAGATGTGCCCTAGTCATGTAGGGCGTTCACCGCAGGAGGGACTGTGTGCTAGTCCACAGGAATTCTAGCAAATTCTCTGATATCCCAGGACTCTTATTTTGGTATTTTCACACTTACCATGGACATCCTCCTTCTGAGAATGAGTTTGTTTCCATCCTAGGTTCTCCATTCCTCGCTTCCTTACGCACATATTTCTGGATCCCACTTTGCTCTCTGAAAAGGGTAGAGGCAAAAGTTCAAGAGATATCTTCAATTGAAAATCAGTTGATATTTCCATACACATAATTTGAAGTTTTTATTGTTCTCTGATTATCAATTATGTTGAAGGAATGGTGGGGTTTATGAGGTTTTATTGTTCTTCTTGTTGAATTGTATAGATTGGTAAGAATGTCTGGGGAGATTACGCTCACAAGGACAACGTGACTCCAGCTGTCATGGAAATCTGGTGAACTTTTTCTTTTTTTGCAAAATACTGATTTGGGGAATATTTTTCTAAGAATAATAAAAAATTGGCTTTTTAAAAATTGAAAGCATTTTAAAGGGGAAGCAAATTAAAAAGATACAGTCACGCATCGCATAACATTTTGATCAACAACTGACATGTATATGATGATGTTCTCATAAGGTTATAATAGAGGTGAAAACTTCCTATCACCTAGTGACATTGTAGCCTTGGTAACATCACAGGGCAGTCTGTAGTGATGCTGCTGCAAGCAAGCCTACTGTACTGCCAGTCATATAAAAGTATGGTGTATACAATTATGTGCAGTGCATAATTCTTGATAACAAAAGTAAACAAAGATTTTACTGGTTTCTGTATTTACTGTACTGTACATTTTATCATTATTTTAGAGTGTCTTCCTCCTACTTGTAAAAAATTAAGTTAATGTAAAACAGCCTCAGGCAAGTTCTTCAGGATGTTTTGCAGAATAAGACATTGTGATCACAAGAGATGACAGCTCCATGCATGTTGTTGCCCTTGAAGACCTTCCAGTGGGGCAAGATGTGGAGGTGGAAGACGGTGATACTAATAATCATGACCCTGTGTAGACCTAGGCTAATGTGTGTGTTCGTACCTTAGCTTTCAACAAAAAAGTTCAAAAAGTAAAAATGACAAAATTTTTAATAGGAAAATAAGCTCATAGAATAAGGATATAAAAAAGAAAATATTTTTGTGTAGCTGTACACTGTGTTTGTATTTTAACCTAAGTGATAGTACCAGTGAGTCAAAAAGTTGAAAAGTATTTAAAAGTTTATAAAGCTAAAAAGTTACAGTAAGCTAAGGTTAATTTATTATTGAAGAAAGAGAAAAAGTTTTATACGTTTGTAGTAGCCTGAGTGTGCAGTGTTTAGAAAGTCTACAGTAGGGTACAGTCGTGTCCTAGGTCTTCACATTCACGCACCACCCACCCACTCACTGACTCACCCAGAGTAGCTTGAAGACTTGCAAACTCCATTCATGGCAAGAACCCTATACAGGTGTACCATTTTTATTCTTTTATACTGTATTTTTTGCTGTACTTTTCTATGAATGTATCTATTTAGGTATACAAATACTTACCATTGTGTTACAATTGCCTAAACTATTCAGTATAGTAACATGCTGTACAGGGTTGTAGTCTAGGAGCAACAGGCTATACCATATTGCCTAGGTATGTAGTAAACCATCTAAGTTTGTGTAGGTACGCTCCATGATGTTCCTGCAGCCACAAAATCATCTAACCACCCATTTCTCAGGATGTATCACTTGTCATTATGATGCATAACTGTAGTTAATAGCTCACCAGAAAAACAGTTATTAAATGTATGAGAGCAAGTGGTGAATTTTGTTTATATAGGAAGTACTCTTACAAATCAATTAAAATAATCTAATACAAAAGGAAGCAAGGGTATCAAGAGGCAGTTCACAGGGGAAAGAAGTGTTCACTTCTGACTCAATATGAAAGCTGTACCATCTCATCAAACACAGGTTCATAATTCATCGTGTTTCCATTTCATTTCCTGTATCACATTGGATTTGCTAAAAACTTTAGGTAAATTCTTTCCCATCTCTGGACCCCAGTTCTATGAACAAGTAAAATGAACAAGCTGGAGGGATTTGTTTCTAAGGGCTCCTTTAGTCTCTTCCACAATGAAATAGGCTGAAAGATTCTATCAAAGCCATTTTCCTGAAAGTCATGAGATAAAAGTAAAAAACACAGGGTGTTGAGACAATTAAAATGGGAGGATGGAGGGGTGCCAAAGACCCCCCTGAGAATAGGTTTCTAGACCTCACAGATTTCCAGAAGTTCATCTCAGCTGCATCACTCCCATCTGCAATATCTGCCCCAATATACTTTACTTTTGCTTCACACATTGCCTGTGCTATGCCATTGCTGTAGGATGTCTCAATTCTATGGACCACTTCCACAAAGTGAATCCATCAACATGACTTTGTTAAGAAATTAGCTCTGCAACTTAGTTCAAGGCCCAACATGGCCACGGAGCACTCTGCAATTTTAAAAGTCTTTCATGTTCTTTGGGACTCGGTATCTCATCTTTAATGTGAGGAGGTAGTCCACAATAATCTCAAAGTGTACTTCCTGTTCTAAATTAGATGAAAGGCTAGTTGATCAGAGCAAATGCTAAGAGCTGATAAACACTGGGCACGTGTTTTTACCTCCTAGTGCTGGCACCTGCTTGCCCCTGAGAGGCCTGACACACATGACTGGTTGGAGGAGAGTCTCCCTAGCCCAGTTCCAGACAGAGCATACGAGATGGCTTGAATTTTCTTTAAGCTGACCAGTGGCTGCTCTATTGTTCTGCCTCAGAGATGACCATGGTGCCTCAGACATGAGCAGAGGGCTCCCTGCCTTAGACAGGAGACTAGGGTGCTGGTGGGGGTTAGATTGTTGGATCCAGGTGGTGGAAGCAAGGGTGGGGGCAGAGAATACTTGTCTTCTCCTGTTACTGAGTGCTTGATATCTGCTGTACTCATGAAACCACTATGAGTAACTCAAATGGCATTTTAGATGGCCCTAATTCTGCCAGGCAGACTCCAAATCCAGTAATTTTTCCCCCTCTTCTGACTTCCTTCCCAAAGGTACCCACATAGTCAGATGTGCCCTTACAAAGTTCTAGATAGTTTGGAGTTTCATTTAAAAGGGCTCAGAAAGCTCCATGAGCTCTGTCCTTAGCCTTTTACAGATGGTGTTTCTGAGGTTGGAGAGAACAGAGAATGTGTCCAGGTCAGTTAGGAGTAGGACTTATGTCTGGGAGATGGAGCAGTACTCCCGGTGTCTGAAATCCAGGAGGGAATCAGGGAACAGAGGGTACCTGGAAGGAGTATAACTCTGGATATGTGAATGGGGATGAACAGACCCTCTCCCTGCCCAGGTTCACAGTGTCCAAGGTGGACAGGACCAAGACTAGATGGAGACCAAAACCAACGGAAACTTGGTCCAAAGTCTTATCTCCCAAAATGGGCTCTCAGCATGATGTGAATTCATTATTTCTTTGAATTAATAATTTCTCTTGAAACTCTAACTAGTTGGAAAACAATGGCAGGCTCCAGGTATCAGGAGACACATGGCCAGGCATGAGTTGGAATCATAGAAATTACATTTGAAACAATGTGATCAAGTCAGTCAGTTTTTCAGCATGGTAGAATGAACCCTGGTCTGGGAGTCAGGGAACCAGTTCTGTCCTGGCCTTGACTTGCTGAGTGGAATTGGAAAGGCATTTCTCCCTGTACAATTGGGGTAAAGCAAATGGGGAAGCTACATTTACCCACAGTCATTTTGCTGTCCTCAATACTCTTCAAGGATCATTTTTGTTAATCATGTGCCAATATTACGAGAGAGAGGCTTTGCAGGGGCAGCAAAGTGAGGCATGCTAGGCCTCGTTCCTCTTTTTGAAGACCTGAGTCTCCAAGCCCTTGTCTGGTTCCAGCACCCCTTGGACAAGGCTGTCTTCCTCAGTAACAGTACTTCCCATTGCTTGGGAAGTTGGGAGAACTGGGACCCCATAACTGCATCTGAAACTTGGTTTGGGCCTGGAGGACAAATCCACTGCATGCATCACATTTGGACATATTGCACAGGGAAGCAATGCTATAGAAGCAAGAAAAATAGCTTCTCTTCAACTCAATCCAGATATGACTCACTCTTTCTTTTATCTGCTTTGACATCTTTTGAGTGCATTAACAATTTTTCTCCAAGTTCTTTCAGAGAGTAGTTCCCATGGGGACTTTTGGGTAGCTGAAGAAAATGGGAGCTGGGGGAGGAGGAGTGAGTCTCCTCCCCAAATGATCTGAAAGAACTCCACAACTAAGAAGTTTCTAATGCCAAAAGTACAAAATCACTGTCAGTAAAAAAAAAAAAAAGAAAGAAAAAAAAAAGCAACATATACCAGCACTGGGAACTCAGACACTCCTGCCCTTCCCAGCCCCACTGTAAAGCTTGCAGATTTGCAAAATCAGACCCAAAAAACCTGCTGGGGAAGGAATGACATCATCAAGATGACAGAACAGATGGTCACCAGCTCATATCTGCCCCCACAACAAGAATTCTACACCTGCCACAGTCAAAATTCTCTACCTGTGGGAGCCTCTGGATTCTGGTAGGAGTTTGTGAAACCCTGGTGGAGCCCAAGGACTTAAAGGGTCATTTTGAGAATTCAGATTGACACCCAGTTGACGGATCCTCCCAGCTTGCTCTCTGGTTCAATCCCAGAAATGGCCCAATTCTCCAAGGGGTGTGGCTACAGCCCCATTTGGCCTTGAGCCTGTGACTGAAACCAAGAGGTCCAAAAGGAATCACACACTAGTGCCTTGGCAAAAAGGCCCCCCTGCCTGCTGACATTGGTCTCAGCAGTGACCCTGAAAGTTACCCTCTGGCTCAGACCCAACCCCCCTCAACTGAGGTCCCAGGTCAGAGCTGCTCACACAATGACCCAGAGGGAGACTCCCCCATAACTTGCAGGCTGGAAGTCTGAGCCTCCCTGACAGACTCACCAATCTCTGTCCCTCAGCAGATCTGGATTGGGCCCAGTCTCAGTTCCAGCCCCTCCCACTGCAGCTGAGGAACTGTCACGTGTATGCTAAGATCTGCGGAGAGATGGATGCCTCTCTGAGCCAAGGCGACAGACACTCCAGCCTTTGTCCTAGAGCAGATCCCAAGAGAACTCAGTCTCATCTCCAGCCCATCCTGCTGCAGTCTGGGAACTATCCCATCTGTGCAGGGTCTTCCTGGGAAACGTGTGCCTCTCTGAGCCAATGTGACAGACACACCCAGATTTCTTATCAGTAACCATGGATTCTAGAAAACACTGTGAAAATATAAAGTACTGAAAGAAAGAAAAAAATCCTGTCAACCAAGAATTCTACATACAGCAAAATTACGTTCAAAAATAGAGAAATTAATACATTCTCAGATAACAAAAACTGAAAGAATTTGTAGCCAGCAGACCTACCCAATAAGAAATGCTAAAGGGAGTTCTTCAGGCTTAAATGAGAGAAAACTAGACAGTACTCAAAGCCATACAAAGAAATAAAGAACACTGGTAAACATAACTACATAGAAAATATATATTGAATATATTGAATATATTGAATATTCAATAGTATTATTGAATATTTTGGCTGTAACTTCTTTTTTTCCTATATGATTTCAAGGGCAAATGCATAAAAAATAATTATAATGAATGGACACACGATATGACAGTAACAACACAAAGAGTGAGTGTCCACATACTAATGAATTAAGTTGAGATTAATTCAAAGTAAACTGTTATAATTTAAGATATTAATTATAATATCCATGATAACAACTAAGAAAATAACTTTTTTAATATACAGTAAAAAAATATGTGAATAAAAATGACACACTGGAAAAAAATCGATTCATCACAAAAAAGCAGTAATGCAAAATGGAGAAGAGAAGATATAAGACATAGGGAGAATAAACAGCCACCTAGAAGTCAGTCCTCCCATGATAGTAATTACTTAAAATGTAAATGAATTAAGCTCTTCAATTAAAAGGCAAAGATTAGCAAAAAAGAAAAAACATGCTTTCTATAAGAGACTCACATTAGATTCATAGACATGAATAGGTAGAAAGTGAAAGGATGGAAAAAGGTATTCCGTGCAGATACTAATAGCAAGAGAGCTGATGTGGCTACACTAATATCAGACAAAATAAACTTTAATTCAAAAATTATTATGCCAGACAATAAGAACATTATATATTGATAAAAATGTCAGTTAATCAAGAAGATAAAACAATCAAATGCATTTATCAACAGAGATAAAAAGATATAAAACAAACTGACAAACTGAAGGGAGAAATAGGCAATTATAAAATAATGGTGAAGACTTCAAATCCCCCTTTTAATAGTGTATGGAACAACTAGACATAACATTAATACAGAAATAGAGGACTAGTGGCCAGGAGCTCACACCTGTGATCCCAGCACCTTGGGAAGCTAAGGTGGGAGGATCACTTGAGGTCAAGAGTTCAAGACCAGACTGAACAACATAGTGAGACCTCACTTTATAAACAAACAAAAAAAATAGAAAAATTAGCCAGGTGTGGTGGCACATGCCTATGGTCCCAACTTCTTGGGAGGCTGAGGCAGGAGAATCACCTGAGCCCAGGAGTTTGAGGTTGCAATAAGCTATGATGATGCCACTGCACTCTAGCCCAGACAACAGAGCAAGATCCTGTCCCTCACACCCCGAAAAGAAAAATAAATAAATAGAGGACTGGAACAGTGCTACAAATCAATTAGACCTAATAGACATAGACAGAGTATACTGCACAAAAACAGTAGAAAGTGCATTCTTCTCAGGTGCACATGGAACATTCTCCAGGATAAACTACATTAGGCTATGCAACCATTCTCCGTACATTTACAAAGACCGATAGCATGCAAATTATCTTCTGCAACCACAGTGGAATGTAACTAGAAATCAATAATGAAAGGAAAATTGAACAATTCACAAATATGTGGAACTAAACATCAAACTCTTAAACAATCAATAGGTCAAAGATGAAATCACAATTGAAATTAAAGAATACTTTGTGACTAATGAAAATGAAAGCACAACATACTAAAACTTTATGGGATGCAGAGGGAAATTTATACCTGTAAACACCTACATTGAAAAAAAATAAAGATTGAAAACTAATAACCTAACCTTACATGTAAGGGAAATTAGAAATATAAACTGAATCCAAAGCTAACAGAAGGAAGGAAATAATAAAGTTAAGAGAGGAGATCAAAGAAATAGAGTCTAGACAGAGACTAATGAAAATTTTAATTCTCCCTTTTCCAAGATTTATGTGTTTTATTTCTTTTTCTTGCCTTACTGCTCTATCTAGGACTTTCAGCAAAAGCCTCCCTTACAGCTAGAGATGGTCATGAATTCAGCCAATGAGATGCAAGTAAAGAGTGCAATTTCCAGGTCATCTTCTTAAAGCCAAGGCTCTTTCCACTCTTTCTTGATCCCATAGGCTGGAATATAGATGTGGAAGTCAGCCATCCACAGCCATGAAAATGAGGACAACATCCTTCAAGATACAAAAGCAACATCCTGGGAAATGGAAGAGCAACAAGGTGGAAGGAACCTGGGACACTGAGAGGTCTTGAGTTGCTAAGTCACCTTGCCAGCCACAGACTGCCCACACTAGGCTGCTTCCTGAGAGAAAAGAAAGCATCTTATTGGAGCCACTCTGGTTTTCCTCCTTCAGCCACTTAATCTTTATCCTAATTCAAACAAGAGTTAGTTATTTTGTTTTTCTGAATAGTGAATCTACAGTCTGAATCTTGTTTCCTGAGTGGTCCAAATTTTAGTCATTGTTTTGGAATTGACATTTATCTTAGCCTGAATTAGAAATAATGAAGTCTGTGTCTGGGTTTTCTTTTGTTTTCTATTGATTTCTCATCCTGACTCTTTATTCTTCTAACAAAACCAACATATATTCGTTATTGTCACTTTTCAATACTTTGTTACCCTCAAATTAATCTTCATTTTCAAATTTCCATGTCCATTCACAAGATATTATTCTTCCACATGAACTTAAGTCTGATTTTTAAGCTCCTGAACTTCTACCTCCACCACCACCCCGAAGTAAAAATGAGTTTTGAGTGTGGTACACTTAAAGAGTACATTGAAGAGGTAAATATTGGTATCTTCACCATGTAGAGTCCTCCCATTCAGAAGCACAATATAGAAGCCTTTCTTAAGTACCTCTGAAAAGTTTCATGGGTTTCTTTTTTTAAGTTTTTTAGAGAGGGATCTTGCTAAGTTTACTCATAGGAATGGTATGATTTTGTTGAGATTATAAATAGGAAATGTTTTCTATGGCATTTTCTAACTGATTGTTGCTAGAATATGACAAAAATATAATTTATCATCACTATATCACTTAATCTCTTAGCTTCAATCTTTTTACAAAAGTAGAGAAATTAGAGAAAATATGCATAATGCCCAGCTGAGAGGATTTTTATGAAAAATAAACATGACAATACATATAATCTACTAGGTATAGGACCTGAAACAGAGTAAATACTATACTGAATGTTTGTATGTATTTTATGTTTGTCAGGCCAGAAACTTAGGCACTGCTCTTGCCTGTACTCCAAGATACCTGGTATCAAAGCTCTACTGCAGTTCAGGCTCTCCCTGGACGATGGAGAAAAGCCATGGCTCCTTTGCTCCTGGAAGGGGCACAAGGGTGCGGTGTTCCATGTTCTCCCATCCCAAGCCTCTGTTCCCCACTTCCACTCACAGCAGGAGCCCAGCACAAAAGTAAGAGTTTCTTCAGATCCAAGAATAGCAGGGTTAGACCATCTTCCAAGAATAATTATATCAAACCCTTTCAATTTAAATAGACAACTGAGGCTCGGAGAGGGACAGAGATTTGTCTCATGTCACTCAACAATTCGGGAGGCAAAGCTGGGGCCAGTACTCAGGTCACCTGACTGTCAAGCCTGTGTTCGTTCCACTTCACCCAAACTATTCCTCCTCCTGAAGCTTTGGCCTTCCCTGAGAGCTTCCTTGTCCGAGGGCACTGGGGCAGGTGGATCAAGAACAGAGGTGTGAGGTCATTCAAGTTTGCACAACATATTCCACCCCTATCTTCACTGCTCGAGTCTGCCCTGGCTGGTCACAGTGGCAGGGCTGACAGTAGCCAGGTCAGAACTGATGGTGGATTGGGAAAGAAAGGATTTGCTTACAGTTTTTGCAATATTTTGTGTGTGTGTGTGTGTGTGTGTGTGTGTGTGTGTGTTTTTCCTGATCCTAGGCCAAAGGTAAGATTTCCAGATTTCCATTTCCTGGTGAACTCCAATAAGGCAGGAACAAGAGTGCTTGGCCTGATTATTGGATTTATAATATTAAGCCCTAGGAATGGGCCTCTTGTTGTTGCTCTTGATCTCCTTCACCGGTGGGTCCCTTTCCCCTCCCCACTGGGGAGAGGGAGTCCCAATTCTACACCCATCTCCTCAGAGGATGCAGGAAACCTGAAGTCATGGAAGCCAGACACAAATGGAGCAGAAGGGAGTCTTTATTGGACAGTGGATGAGAGAGGCCACTCAGGCTTGGGCATCCTGAATGAAGGAAAAATGGGCAGTATGAGGATGGCTGGGGCTCCAGACACCTAGGATCAGATGGGGACCTGCAGCCCTGGGGACTGGACAGGTAGGTGCAGCAAGGACAGATTCCACCTGGTGGGAGAGAAAAGAGAGATGAGACTGTGCAGGTCAAAGCACTCAGAGGCAGTGAGGAGTCAGGATCACCCCTCTCAGCACCCCGCTTATGGCCTCTGAGACTCCTCAGTCACTCAGTCTCTCTGTCACCTCCCCATATCCTCCCTCCCACCAATATGGGATTGTTTCCCACCACTCAGCCTTCTTCTGTGTCCTCAGGGGACCCCTCTCCCTCCAGCCAGTACTCACCTCATTGGGGATTCAAACAGGCCTTCCCGCAAGAGCCCTCACAGCACTTCTTAAACCCTGGGCACTCGGTGTCCCTCCTGCAGCGGTCGGGGGGATTAAGCATGGCGCAGCGAATCAGAATGTTGGGGCAGGAGCCAGGCTTAGTGAGGCCTGTACGTTTGACTGAACTTTGCCCTTTGACCAGATCTTCAGCTTTTCCTGAAACTTGTCCTTTAAGGGGATCTTGTCCTTTGAAAGGAACACGACATTTGTCAGTGCCTTGACCTTTAGCAGGAATTGTTAAAACAAGAAATAGGCCCACACCGAGACCCAGTATGCTTCAAATACTGTGTCTTTCCCCCAGGTCCAGCCACTGCCCACTGCAGCATCCCCTAACCCATGGCCTGAGGCACACCCATGTAGCTGGGGTAGCTGCACTCTCAGAAGTCACTTCCCTTCTCTTTGGGGAAAGGGTCTACAGGACCAGAATTCCCTTGAGTGTTTCTTTCCCCTCACTCCACTCTAAGTCTCTCAGGAGCAGAGGCCAGACTGGGGTGACACTCAGCAGTGAGGACACATTGTCATTTCTGAGGAAATTTAGTGGAGAGGGAAAGATCCATGAGCCACATGCCAGGAGACCTGAGCTCCCTTCTGGTGCTGGGAATTGCCTTGACAATTCCTCACTTCCCTCTACTTTCAGTTTCCTCCTTTTGTAAAATAGGGGTCCTCAGACAGCATGATTTCTGACATCCTGTTGTTTCTTAACCTCCTCTTAGACCAGCAGTCCCCAACCTTTTTGGCACTTGGGACTGGTTTCATGAAAGACACTTTTTCTGTGGATGGGGCAGGGGGGACTGGGAGGAAGGCGGAGCTCAGGCAGTGATGCAAGTGATGGGGAGCAGCTGTAAGTACAGATGAAGCCTCGAAGCTTTGCTCCCTCACCTGCCGCTCACCTCCTGCTGTGTGGCCTAGTTCCTAAGTTTCACGGAACACACTTTTCCACAGATGGGGGCGTGCAGAGCTCGGGCAGGGATGGGGCCAGTTCCTTACAGGCCATGGACCGGTACCAGTCTGTGGCTGGGGGTTGGGGACCGCAGTCTTAGAGGACTGATTACTCAGGTGCTTTAATGAAGCAGAAAAACAGGGGTCCACGCCCAGGCCCCAGAAGTCTGGGGCTCGTCACTTTGTTGCACATTCTGCACAAGCATCAACACCTGAGGCCAAGGCCACTTAACAATACTTCTTCCGCAAACAGTCCTGATATCTCAATCACTGTGTGGAAAGCACATAGAGTCTGATGGCCAACTTCCTGCTCTCTCTGGATACAATGGCAATGGCCAGAAAGCTGAAGCGTGGGCTCCAGTTCTGCCTACTGCTCCAGAAGTGCTCCCTGTGCAGACCCAGGGGCCCCTGAAGAGCCTCTCCTCAACCCAACCCAGCCCCATCAGATCACCTGTCTACTCACCTCCTCTGACAGCTGCCTCTACTGCCAGCATCCCAAGGATGAGGAACACCGCCAGGACCAAGAAGCTGCTGGTCTTCATCTTGTCGGGAAGGTGTGTGGCTAAGAGCTGAGGCCAAGCCTGGCTTTATGTAGCCCCAGCTTGGCCTGGCACTAGGGGTGGGGTAGTGGTTTTATGAGGGAGCAGATGTTTCTTTAGCTCTACCAGGAAATACCCACCTCCATCCTGGGAGGGACCTTGGGGCTTTCCCCAAGGATTATTCACAGGGGAATGTGACAGATAATATGTCACATCACCCCTGACACCCGCAAGAGCTGCTCCACTTTCTCATGCAGAAGTAGTGCTTACGCATCATTGCAACCAAATTCTTCATATTTTGAAAGACTATGAGGCCCCAGAAGATAAAGGAATCACCTAAGGTTAATCATCAAGTCACTGGTAGATCCAGTCTTGATTTCGAAACCCCATTATGCCCTGCTCCTAAAAACTCCACCCAGACCTACCCTATCATTTCACCTCTCCCAGCATCAAACTGGAATCTTCCTCCATTCTTCCCTGGTCCTCAGAAAAGCTATGTCAGGAAATCTTGCCTTGAACATCTAATGACTAATTATTGCACTTTGCCATTTCATAGGTGGGCTTTGAAGTGTAACAAGAAAGTGATTGGAAGAGAGTTCTAGGTCTGAAAGGGGAGAATGCCCTTGGAATCACAGTGGGCAGGGAGAAAACACTCAGATGAGTAAAGGGAAGGAGGCACAAGTCATCTGTAAGGAGGATATCTATAGTGGACACGTCCAGCATGCCTTCCCCTTTCTTCCAACAGCACCTTGTTTCCTCTGAAGAATTGTTGTCTCTTTGTACCAACAAATTGTGAGTCTAATGGGGACTGCTAATAATGAATGCCTGACCCCCGGCCACAGGTGTGTGTGTGTGTGTGTGTGTGTGTGTGTGTGTGTGTGTGTGTGTGTGTGCGTGACTCTCATCTGGTCTACTGAAGTCTTTTATTTGAATGGACAATAAGGGGAACAAGGAAGTCCCTGCTTTTCTTAAAGGTGGGACCTTTATATGAACTAAGGAATTCCAGGAGCCATGGTTCCAATCTAGGCGTGGAGATAAATTGTCTGAGAAGAACAAACCTAATAAACTGAGAAAAGCCTAGAAAAGATATAACAAGAGATTTTAAAAGCACCAGCAGCCTTTCCCTTTCCTTCACCTTGATAGCAATAATTCCCGTACCCTTCCCACAGGTGGGTTAAAAGCCAATAAACTGGCTCTCTGCTTGAGGAAGTCTGACTTAGTATTCTGTCATTGCTACCGAAAGTTCTGAGCAATAGAAATGAATACCCAGATGCTGGGTGTTGTCAGGGACGAAACCCGAGGTCTGAAAGTCACTGAGCTGAGGTGGGGGTAAGGCAAACTAATTCTTAGGAAACCATTGGTTAAATCCCACCCTTTGTCTCTTTAGACTTGGACCCCCATGCCCACCAAGGCTGAAACTTTACGGGAGATAGAAATATCAGAATGTGAAAGTCTGTTGGCTATCTTAAGAAAAAAAACCAACTCATTGCACAGTAAACCATATAATCAAAAAAGTGTGTACAACACAACCATATTCTTCACAAAATAGCATTAAAATGAACAGCTAGGCAACTAGCTGTATTTACTAATATTTACCGTATCTATGTCCCATATTCCTCCCCAATTGCTTTACTCTTCCTCCTCCCCAGAGATAACTACTTTCCCGGATTTTATAGTAATCGGCTCTTGAGTTCCTTTATAGTTATACCATCTCTGTCTATATTCTAACTACAGATTCAATTTTGTATATTTAAAAAATTTGTGAAAGTGAAATCTAAGGTATTATTTTCTTAAGGTATCATTTTCCCACGTCTTATTTTGCTTAATGTTATGTTTTTGAGATTCATCCATTTTGAAGCCTACACCTGTAGTTCATACATTTTCATTGCTGTATAGCATTTTATTATATAAAAATGTATGTATTCATTCTACTGTTGATGTACATTGGGTATTTCTAGTTTTTAGCTGTTATAAATAGTATTGCTATTGAACATTCTTGTACATATATTTTGGGAAACATAAGTATGCATTTCTTTTGGGCATATAGCTAGGAATGGAATTTCTAGATCACAAAGTACAGATCACAGAGCATAAATACATTCAGCTATGGCAAATATTGCAAATAGCTTGCCAATATCATTGGACCAACTTACACTACCACCAGCAATGTGTGTGAGCCCCAGTTGCTCCATAACCTTCTCAGTGCTTGGTATGGTGTGCCTCTTCATCAGCCATTCAGGTGGGCATCTTCCCTGTGATTTGAATTTGCACTTTCCTAATGACTGGTGAAGTGGAGCCCATTTTCACATTTTTACTGTCCATTTGGTGATCCTTTTTTATGAAGTGCCTATTCAAGTATCTTGCCCATTTTTAATTGAGCTCTCTGTCGTTTTCTTATTGATTTGTAGTAGAAAAGAAACTCTTATGTATTGCTAGTAAATCTATTGCTAGTGAGTCTATGTTGGTGCAGCCTATTTGAAAAACAGTTTGGCCTCAGCTAGTAAAATTGAACATATATACAGTCCATGGTCCATGGTCCAGCAATTACATTCCTAAATATACAATTGAGATAAATATGCCCACATGTTTACCAAGAAACATGCACAAGAATGTTCACAAAAATTAAACAGAGAACCAGAAAGTACTGGAACAGCTCCTATTACCAGTAATAAGATACTGGATAAATATGTTATGACATATTAATACAAGGAAATGTTATATAATTGTGAAAATAACTGAAACAGAGCCATGTACAATATGACTATAATTAAAATAATATTGAATAAAAACACAAGTATCCAAAGATAATATTTGGAATTATATTCTTGTCATAAAGCTAAAAACCAAGGAAAACTAAGGAATTCATTATCTAGGCATATTTACATATGTAGTAAAGCTCAAAAAGGGGCACATAAAAATGAGGAAATTCAAGATAGTTGTTAATTCTGAAAGTGAGAGAAGAAAACATTCTGGATGGGTGAGAAGGACATGATTAGTATAAGTTATTAGTTATTAGTAACATTTTAATTCTTGGGTTGCTTGGTGAGTTAATGGGTGTGTGTGTGTGTGTGTGTGTGTGTGTGTGTGTGTGTGTGTGTGTGTTTTAAAGCTGCAGAGAAAATCATTTATGGATTTCCTTAACTTTCAATAAGCCCACATTGCTGCATTATTAAGTTGTTTCCAATCTCTTGCTGTTACAAACTATATCACATGTGACCTTTCTTGGCTATCTTTCTTGTGGGCTAGATTCCCAAAAGTAGAAACTTTGTACTTTGCTAGGACAAATGTTGAGTGCATTTAAAATTTTGACAGTATTGTCATTATTTCCCTGGATAAAGGTTGTACCATTTTGTGTTCCCACCAGTAGAGGATGAAAATGCTTGTTTCCATCTAGCCTCATGCACAGAGTATGTGTCTAATATTTAGATTTCTATCAATCTTATAGGTAAGAAATGATACCTCACTGAAGTTTCTAATTAGCATTTCTCTATCATGAATTATAATACTTTAAGTATCTTTTCATATTTTAAGGGTCACATATTTTTTCTAAAAACTGTTTATTTCCTTTGTTCATTTTTTAATTGTTAGCCTTTTTCTTCTCAATTTAAAAAGTATTTAGTATAAGAGAAAAAATTAATTCATTTGATTTCATAAAGCTTTAATACTTCTACCAGAATCATAAATGTATCATGCTGGGGTGCAATTCACATGAACCTTGGTTCCCACCACTTGTTCCCACAACCCTGGCCAATTAAGTTCTTTGAGACTCAGTTCCTGCATCTTAGTTATGAGACTGTAAACATTGTACTGTAAATGTTTTGTAGTTTTCCCCCAATAAAATAAAAAAAAAAAACTATAATCTTGCTGGGTTTTTTCTATTTATCTCATCTGTTCTTTATTCCTCTGATCCTACTTTCCATGCCCTTTGGTGTTAATTGAATATTTTTAGTCTTCCATGTTATTTCCTCTATTTTCTTTTTAGCTACTTATCTTTGTATTATTTTTTGGTGTTTGCTTACCATATGCATGGTGCCTTCTGTTCACAGATCTAAGAGGTTCAGAATGGAGTCCTTCAGGAGGTAGCTATAAAAATTGGGGCACTTGATCCACGGCATGAACCCCTTCTGGGGAGATACAGGGTGCTGTGTTTTTATGCCTCTTTTCTGCGCTACGCCTGGGATCTGACGCCCCTGGATGTGGTTGCACACCCATATGAAACTGTGACTTTTTAACTGTGGTCTAAAGAAACACACATGCCAGTTCCCTCTGCTTCCAGTGCTGGGAGGTTTAGGATACAGTTCCTTGAGTGGAAGCTGTAAAACTTTGGCACTTGATATGTGAACAAACCCCATTCAGGAGGAATTAATAGACCTAGTTATCTATCACTAAGGCAAGCCGGGGGAGAAAGCGTGAGCAGTGCCTATCTGTTTCTCAGGCTGGCCACAGGTTAACACTTGTCTGCCCCTTTATCTCCCCAATGCAAGTTCATTATAAGTGAAGCCACTGAGTAGCCACTGGAAGAGTGTGTCATAAACCCTTTCTAGGGAGAAACAGGGAGCTGCTTCTTCTAAGCTCCCTCTCTGCTGCTTCTAGGGGATGAAGTCCCCTGACAGTCCTTGCAAAAAAAAATGGGCAAAAGACCTGAATAGACATTTCTCCAAAGAAGTCATACAAAGAGCCAAAAGATATACTGAAAATGCTCAGTGTCACAAACCACCAGGGAAATGAAAATCAAAACCACAGTGAGATATCACCTCACCACAGTTAGAATGGCAATTATCAAAAAGACAAAAAATGACAAATGCTGATGAAAATGTGGAGAAAGGGAAACTCTTATACCTTGTTGGTGGGAATGTAAATTAGGATAGTCATTATGGAAAACATACGGAGATTCTTCAAAAAGTTGAAAATACAATTACCTGTACAATCCAGCAATCCGTCTAATGGATGTATTAATATACCCAAAAGAAATAAAATCAGTATGTGAGAGAGACATCTGCACTTTCATGTTTATTGGAGCACTGTTCACAGCAGCCACAATACGGAATCAAGCTAAATGTCAACCAACATACAAATGAAAAAAAGCAATGTAGTATATAACTGCAAAGGGATTTTATTCAGCCATAAAAAAAAAATGAAATTCTCTCATTCATGGCAACATGAATGACACTTTGGAAAAACCATTCCTACGACATAATCAGTAATCAGAAAACATTTAAAACTTCAAATTACATGTATGGAAATAACAGCCAATTTTCAATGAAGATTTCACTTAAACTATTGCCTCTACCCTTTTCAGATAGCAGAATAGGGTCAAAAATATGTGTGTAAAGAATACAATTGCAGAGATGTGGAAACAACCCAAGTGCCCATCAATACATGAGTGGATTAATAAAATGTGGTTTATGTATATCATGGAGTTCTACTCAGCCACAAGAAAAAATAGTGAAGTAATACCTCTTGTGTTAACCTGGATGGAAATGGAGC
>CAUYRT010037068.1:0-70784 GCA_963574885.1 Lepilemur ruficaudatus | reverse complement strand
ACATTTTATTAATCCACTCATGTATTGATGGGCACTTAGGTTGTTTCCACATCTTTGCAATTGTGAATTGTGCTGCCATGAACATTTGAGTGCAGATGTCTTTTTTATAGAATGTCTTTTTTTCCTTTGGTTACATACCCAGTAGTGGGATTGCTGGATCAAATGGTCTTTCTACTTTTAGTTCTTTGAGATATCTCTATATTACTTTACATAGAGGTTGTACTAATTTGCAGTCCCACCAGCAGTGTATGAATGTTCCTATGTCTCCTATGTTGACATCCATGCCAGCATTTGTTGTTTTGGGACTTTTTGACAAAAGCCATTCTCACTGGAGATAAATGATATCTAATTGTGGTTTTTATTTGCATTTCCCTGATGATTAGAGATATTGAGCATTTTTTCAGATGTTTGTTAGCCATTTGTCTTCTTTTAAAAAGTTTCTGTTCATGTCGTTTGACCACTTTCTAATGGGGTTGTTTGATTTTTTTCTTGCTGATTTTCCTGAGTTCTATATAGATTCTAGTTATCAGCCTTTTATCAGATGTATAGCATGCAAATATTTTCTCCTATTCTGTAGGTTGTCTGTTTGCTCTGACGATAGTTTCCTTGGCTGTGCAGAAGCTTTTTAATTAAATCAGGTCCCATTTATTTATTTTTGTTGTTGCTGTGATTGCTTTTGGGGTCTTCATAAATTCTTTGCCGAGGCTGATATCTATAAGAGTTTTTCCAACATTTTCTTCTAGAATTCTTATGGTTTCATGCCTTAGGTTTAAGTATATTATCCATCATAAGTTGATTTTTGTGAGAGGTAAGAGGTACAGATTCTGTTTCAGTCTTCTACATGTGGCTATCCAATTTTCTCAGCACCACTTATTGAATAAGGATTCTTTTCCCCAGTGTATGTTTTTGTCTGCTTTGTCAAAGATCGGATAGCAATAAAATCTTAGCAAACCAAATTCAACTGCACATCTAAAAAAAAAAAAAATTCATCATGACCAGGTGGGCTTCATCCCAGAGATGCAAGGATGGGTTCAACATATGCAAATCTATAAATGTAATTCACCATATAAATCAAAGCAGAAACAAAGACTAGTCTATGTCTGTTTTCAGCAGAAAAGGCATTTGGCAAAATTCAGTGCCCTTTTATGATAAGAACTCTTAACAAAATAGCCATATATGATAAATCGACAGCCAACATCATACTGAATGGGGAAAAATTGAAAGCATTCCCACTTAGAACTGGAACCCGACAAAGTTACCCACTGTCACCACTTTCATTCAACATAGTGCAGGAAGTCTTTGCCAGAACAGACAAGAGAAGGAAATCAAGGGTAGCCAAATGGGGAAAGAAGAGGTCAAACTATCGCTCTTTGCTGATGACATGATCATCATCATTTCTAGATTTTTCTATCTAGAAAACCCCAAAGATTCAACCAAGAGACTCCTGGAATTGATAAATGAATTTAGCAAAGTCTCAGTCTACAAAATCAATGCACATAAATCAGTAGCTCTCATATACACCAATAACAGTCAAGCTGAGAATCAAATCAAAGACAATACCTTTCACAATAGCGTCAAAGAAAATAATATACTTAGGAACATACTTAACTAAGGAGGTGGGAGACCTATAATAGGGAGAACTATAAAACACTAAGGAAAGAAATTGCAGAGGATGTAGACAGATGGAAAACCATACCATGCTCATGGATCAGCAGAATCAATATTGTTAAAATGTCTATACTACCCAGAATGATCTACAGATTCAGTGCAATTCCTATTAAAATACCAACATCATTTTTTGCAGATCTAGAAAAAAATAATTCTATGCTTTGTATAAAACCAGAGAAGACCCTGTATAGCCAAAGCAGCCTTAAGCAAAAAGAACAACTAGGGAGGCATCAATCTACCAGACTTCAAACTATACTATAATACAACGCTATAGTAACCAAAACATCATGGTACTGGCCCAAGAACATAGACACTGACCAATGGAACAGGATTGAGAAACTAGAGATGTTTACTTTTTCCTGAAAGCTAAAGGAAGCCCTGCAGAGATACCAAACCAAAGAGAGAGTTGAGATTTGCATTTTAGAAAGCAGGTTCTATGGCAGCTTAAAAAATGAATTTAAGGGGGCCATCTGAAATAGTATGAAAGATTTCATTATGAGAACTGATACTGAGGAAATGCCACTGGAAATTGAAAAGAAATGACAGATATGAAAAAATTAAGATGAAGTCATTAATGAAAGTAAGGGTAAAATGGTTTAAGTCCCTGGCCTCAGGTGGCAGGAGGGGCTAAGGGTTCCACAGGAATAAGTTGAGGAGATGTGATCATCTCAGTTTGGCTTATAGTGTCCAAGTGCATATGTCTAGTAAGAAACAGAATACATGGGTCTGGAATTCAGATGAGAAATCTAAAATGGACAATCCACCAGAAAAGGTAAACTACCACCAGGATAAGATTTTAGTTTCTTTTATTCCAGGAGCATAGAACAGTGCCTGGTGTATAGTAGATACTCAATAAAGATTTGTGAAATGATGACAAAGATTTATGTCACTGCAATATACATGATAGTTGAAATCACAGATTTGGATAAGGTTATGCAAGGAAAACAAATGCACAAAAAAGCACACCCTTAACAGACCATAACTGCTATTTAGTAATGATGATAATAATAATGTCAAGAGTCTATCACCCAGATTTTACTTATCAAAAAGTAGAACTAGAGTGGAAAAAAACAATTTTCAGAGGAGGGCTCTGAAAGAAGATTTTAACTTTTCGTTAGCCAGGGAACCTAGAAGTGGTTTGGTCAGTTCGTGAATATCATAGGACCCAACATTGATTGAGTTTAGTATGGAATTATACTGCAAACCAAGTGTTTAGAACAAAATAACTTGGTTATGTTCAGTCTATAATAGAAGAAACAGCCACCCATCCTAAGTCATTTTATTTTAAACTTATCAAGGGATGTCCACATCTCTGATTCTCATAACATTAATAAAAAGATTTCTTCCTGCTGTGCCGAAGAAAATTCTTGTTTCCCAGTTCTAGTCATTACCGTAAGATCTTGTTCAATTCTCAGTTGGCTTTCTGGAATAATAATGTCCACATTGTTAGGACTGATACATTTTACTCAGAAACTCTGGCTTTCTTCCAGAGAGGAGCAGATGCCATCAAAATGTAAGTTGTGGGAATGAGAACTATATACCGTAAAGCCGCACGACTTCTACCTAATGGTTTTTAACAGACTAGCATAGCCCATGCCATATTATGAGTAATTAGTTAAGATGGCAATTAAGCTGAAGTACTACTCTTGTGTTAGATAAGGTTATCAAGCAACCTAATTTCCATAGGATTTTGGACTCATTTTTATCTAAGGGAATTCCTGAAAAATAATTGCTGAATTTTATAAAAATGAGTTAGCACTTGTATTTTAGAAATTAGTCATTTAAGATCATGTTAGTGGAGTCTGGAACTTTGATGGGATTTAGAGATCAAGATGTTTTGAAATAATAGCATCTGAGGTCAGTTGTCTCAGCCCTCTGGGTCTGTTTCCTCATCTGTAAGTGGAGATAATCGTCCTCTTTGTGAGGGTTGCTGTATGGATTAAACAAAATCACATCTATACTAGAGCCTAACATGGTGTCTGCCTCATGGTTATTGCTCAACAAATGTTAGATCATTTCACATCTACTTAAAATATTTGGCTAATTAAAATAATATGGTTCAACTTAAATACTACTTACTTTACAGTATTTAAGTTTAGCATTCTTAAGCCATGGAATGTTCAAACACTTTACTGATTCTGCATAGTGTTCCTTTTCTAGGTCAGGCAACTGGTCACCTTTCATTTGTTCAATACATACTTACTGCCTCTGGGTCCTGGGCGCTGTAACGGCCTCTAGAAAGGGAGGCAAAGGAGATCAAGACAGGTATGGCCTGTCACAGAGTTTCCTGTGTAGAGCAGAAGGCAGATCATTAACATGTCACCACAGCTTTTACATAGTTAAATAGTGAGTATTACCATGGGGGTGAGGTCAGGGTGAGTGGCCTTCCTGTACAGTTGTCTGACCCAAACTCAATCCCTTTGGCATTTGTTCCTTCATTAAACCAAAAGTCTGTAGCTCACTTAAATATTTGAATTGCTAGAACCATTGAACTCATTTGAGTTTAATAAGTGATTTGAGGACAGATCCTACCATGAAGAGGTGTGGTGCAGTACCATCTGGAGTGTCCCAGAGAGGACGTGGGGACAGACGTACTGTGAAAGGGAGTGGTGGGAGCTAATTCTGAGTGAGAACCCAAATTATATAAGAAGAAATTTTGTCTAGTTTACTTGCATCTTCACAATGGGAAGTAATGGGCAAGCTTTGCCTTCTTCTAGGCTATGTGATGGAAGCAAAAAAGGATGTTTAGTTCATTTTCCAAAGAATACCTTTTAGGCTCCTTCAGGTGAAGAACTTGCAGCATTTTTCAGTCGTGTAACCACCTTTTTCATTTTTTCAACATTTGAAAAAGTTCCAGTATTAAAGCACACATTTTTGCTTTAGAAATAATATTGTGGCTCTTTAACGTTCCTTCTGCACTGGTGTTCTACTATCATTATTAACTCTGAAGAAAGGTGTTGTTCCGTGAGGTTATTGATGAGCATTCCCAGCACAACTGACCTAAAAAACACCAGTTTACCAGAATCTGAAATTTAGAAACAGCCAGATTCAGAAGTGGTTTATTTGCAAAGATAAGTGTAACTTTTCAAAAAGATAATATTACCCGGGGTTTTCCTTTGGCTATCTTGGTGCCAAGTTGTGATATAAAGGCCCTGGATCGTGTTCCAATTGGTAGGACTGTGATTTTGAGAAGAGACGGGACTTCCGTGGACATGGCTTTCTCGTTCATAGTGAGAATCCAGGTGATTTCCAGAGTCACCGCTGTCCTAGTTCTAAAATTCTGATAACTCTAATATTTAAAATATTTCTTGACATCAAATTTTGGTTATGTAAGTGTTTGGTTATGTAAGTTTGTTCTACAAACCGGAAGCAATTGGAGCAGGAGTTGTGGAGTGGTTGAAATTGGACTGTTTCCATTTTATTCCCTGGGAGATCATTTGTGGATTGGCTCCCCCTGGCTGGAGTCTGGCTGCTAAATCCTGATGGTCTGCAGTCCCCAGGATGACACCTCTGTGCTGCAGCCTTTTCAGGAGGACAATACTGATTAGGGACAGACAATGAATTTTCCTCTAAGACTTGGAGCCAGACCCTCTGAGAGAAAATTAAACTGTGGGTGGGGTGGGAAATTTTCACTGTGTCAGGCTTCACCTGTGCTACAGGGACTGGGAGAATTTCTATTTCCTAAGCTGAGGGCCTCGTATCATTTGGAAGCACCAAATCCTGTCTGAAAGTGTCATTTTAGAAGTTGAATACATAGTGCTAACAGGCATATAATAAGATCACTCATTTTATTGGGGGGATAACATGTATTCTTATTTGAGAGTATCACGATTGCTTCATTTTACTTTCCAACATATAACTCACTTGTGCCCCAGAACCAAGAATGAAATAAGAATCTGGGCAATTGAAAGGGAGTCAGTAGAAGGGGTGCTGTGTGTGTGAGAAACAGACACATGGCATAGTGTTTTAGACATGGACTGTATACCGTTCAGGTGACGGGTACGCTAGAAGCCCTGATCTCACCACTATACAATTCATCTATGTAACAAAAACCACTTGTACCCCCTAAATCTATTGAAATTTTAAAAATAAACAAGCAAATAAATAAATTGCATTTTCCTCCAAAAAAGAAAATAAATATAAGAGAGTTTGCCCAAGTTACTTAACCTCCCCTTGCTTCCGTTTATGAAAAACCAAGGGTGTCGAATTAAATCTATCAGAAGACCCTTCAATCTCTGATATTCTGCAGTTTTATAATGAAAACCACATGTCCAGACAGAATTGGAAGCCGGAGATTGACAGGGGAATCATATACCAAGCTTGAAGAAAAGCAGTGGGCTCTCTTCCTTGTTATGAGGTTCTGCTCATTCAAATGGCCACCAAATAGTCCCGCAGTGTCAACTAAACTACTCCGCAGGACGTGGTCCCTGCAAAGCATGGTTCACTTGGTTATGATTAGGTTGCCAGCTCTGGTCTGCATGAGGAAATGGCCAAGAAAATGGAGTTGAAGCTGGCATCAGATTTAGGTCAACAACCTATGTCAGCAATCTCTTTTCTCTCTTACTCTTTCTCTAATAAAGTATTACCCAAGAAGGAATAGAAATTTGTTTATATCATTAGTGAAAGATAGGGCACTGTCTTGGAGAACTAGATATAAACAGTGATGGAAACAGGCTAACACATGTGAATACAGTTTCTCCATCTGGCAGCACGCAAAGTATTTGATCTGTTCAAATCATAGTGACACAGGAAGTCTTCTCAGAATATCTAATTTGTTCCTACTGCTTATTCTTATTTTTTCCAGGTTCGTGTCTTCGTTTGGCTCTATTGCCAGATTTCTTCTCTTCATGTAACTTCATTGTTCCATTTACTTTCCCAATTATGAGTTCTTGTCAGATTTTTATACTTGGTTGCAAACCTGCTTTGTGAAATGTTATCCTTTCCTACCTCCGTCTTTGCATCTTTCTCTTCTTCTCAGTAGTTTGGTGGAGGTGAATGTGATAGAAGATAAGCTTATATCTTAATAAAGGAGAAAATACGGCATATGTGGAATGCAGGTGAGCTACAGAGAAAGAAATCAATCACGTTGGCAAATTGCATCTGTGGGACAAAGTACAAAATGTTTGTGTCATGCAGCATTTATTGAGCAAGTGTGTTGAGAATACGGTTAAAATGTATATGGAAAAGTAAGAAACCATTTTGTTCAATTTAAATGACATTGATGTATTTTTTACATCATGAAATCTTTCAATATTTCCAACAACAATCTTTGATGTAGTATTTTATACAATTTTCTCAAAGGGCCTTCAGAGATAAAAGTACATATCCAAAGTTGCAAATTGAGCATACCTAATCTATATATAATAGAAGCCACTACAGTCACTCCACAGAATTCAGCAGATCAGGAATTGTACTACAGTTGAGAATGTATGAGAAGTTGAGGTTTTAAATAACCCTCAAAGCCCACAGTTAACTGTCATTGTTTTTAATCAATCCAACTTCAAATGGCATTTAGGTGATTTTTCTGATGGATCAAGAGGATGCTCTCCTCTGTTCACTGTGGAAAAGAAGTCATAATGCTGTCTTTTATAGGACCAGAAAATTTATTCTTCCAAAATTAGCAGAAAGGACAAAATGACTTTTTTTTCTTATGGTTTTGGAACTACCAATATAGGTATCCTTTCCAGAAGTGACTGTCCACAGGTTGTTTTTATTGTTATTTCTCAAAAGAGAACATTCAAGCACTCAAGCATTCCCCCTCCCAGATCAAGTGGGTGCTTCCATCCTGTGATGCATATAAATAGAGATTTACAACTGGAGGAGGAATATCTCTTAAAAACTTGCATTCCTTTAGTCTTCCTATCCTAAAAGCAATCACAAAACAACAGTGGAATAGAACATGATAGATTGCATTTGAGTTATTCCAAAATGACCAAAAAAATGTATTTTATTTTGAAGATAGAGCAGATATAGAGCCATAGTTGGGTGATTCCTGATAAAGACATCCCTGAAAAATATAAACATAATCTGAAGCCATTTTCTGCAAAATAGATAACTATGAGCATCAAAATATAAAACTAAAATTAGCAAAAAGAATTGTTTACAAAGGCTTTATTAAAGAACTGTTGCACAGGGCGTGAAATTGTAGTTAAAGTTCACATCGCCCTTCATTACTTATGTGCAATTTAACTGGATTTTCTTATTTCTCCCTCCTGTTGCTGTAATTAGCCATTAAGCTAGCAGAAACTACATTTCTACATCACATGGGCAATGCCTTTAAAGTTTGCAAAGGGAACAAGGAAAGCAGGCTACACTGTTTCATGAAGAGACCAACTGATGTAGGAAAATAAGAACATTTGTTGCATAATCACTGAAAACCTGTCAACAGGCACAAGAGGATGTTTAACTGGTAATTACTTTAAAATAGATTTCTCTTCTGGTGTCTTTTTAAAGAAATCCTCTGTATTGTTTTTATCTTCTAGTTTAAAATAATTTATAGTTTGCATGGTAAATTTGACAATATGCACGAATGATACTATAATACTTTAATAATATTCAAATCGGAAATGGCTTCTAAGCAGGCACCAGCTGTGAGACCAGTGTTTGGGTCAGTTTTCCCCCTGGCACACTTACTGGCTCTTCTGTCTGAGCACCTTAGCTGCCCTCGTCATTGGCATTGTGTTAATCAGACAGAATTGTTTTTAACAAGCTTCCTACTTAAACCCTTTAAGTGATAGATTTGCCTTTTAATTAAAACATTTTATTCCTTTACATAATATGCAAATCTTATCCACAGTTTGTTTTTCATAGAAAACATCTTCTTTTCTACTTCTATAATAAATGTGCAGATGAGCACATTTATTTAGGATCTAAAACTGTGAACCCACAAATATAATGGTAAACAAGCATGAACAATTTAACATTTCTAGGATGCCATGTGTACTTAATGAAAATTCTGATCTATTACTTCAGAACCCCTATGTCATGCATCTAAGGATACAGTATGTCAAGGAAAAAAAATTACAGTTTCAGAAGAAAATGATTCATGTAATTAAAGTCGCAGAAGGCATTTCTTGAATCCTGGCGTGTTTGGGAAATGTACAATGCCTCCTCTTATATTATATTAAAAATATTGTTAGGTACCCAGGCTTCAGGAATCACTAAACTTCAAGTTAAATTTTCATTCTTTGTCATGACATTGTTCATCTTCCTTTCCTCAAGTCCTTTGTGTTCAGGCATGAAAATTGTCTGACTTGCCTAGACTTTCCAGTTTAACCTTGCTAGTAAACTCTGAAATAAAACGTGCCTGGCTTTTGTACTCCAGGTGAGCCAGTGTGATCCCAGTGAGCTTTGTTTCACAATTCATGTTCATCGCCGTCATTCCCAAATTATATCAGATAACGGTAGTCAGAATACTGCTTTGCTAAAAATAGAATGAGTGAGACTGAGTTGCCACACAGGGAGGCTGACCTGCAGATCACCAGATGGTCTCCCGGGACAGTGCCCCAGACAGGATCTCTCTTAAGTGACAAAGGTCCAGGTTCAGTGCTAACCTTTGCAGGCTCAGATCCTAGATGCCATCAGGGTGCATGAATGAATTGGGGGGTAGAGGAACACACTAACCAGGGTCAAAAGACATAGATGTGGGTGAATCAGAATGCCTGTGCATTGATTTAACAAGATAAATTACCATTTCCAAACAGAACAGACACACATGATAGCCCGTCAGTGTACTTTTCCTGAGAAGCCAGATTATAATCAGAAGGTTGCTTACTGAGCAGAGGTTGGGGGCAAAGGGAGTTAGTTGGTTGCGTGATTTGAAGATTTGAATGTTTAGTGGACCAGACTGAGGTACACTGACATGACCTCATCGCCGCACTCAGCTAGAGATTGGAGTTTAGACCCACGCTTGAGTCCTGCGTGTGAGGTCTGGCTTTACCATTTACTAGCTCTGTGACCCTGGGAAACACTGAATAGCGCCTCCCTTAGTATTACTGTGAAAGTTTATTCATTTCTTCGTTCACTACCAACTATGTATTATATTAAGCACTTGCTCTGTGCCAGGCATTATTTTAGGCACATGTCCCAGAACAGCAGTAAACAAAACAGACAAAAATCCCCACCCTCATGATGTTTGCATTCTAATATGCAGGCAATGAATAAAATTAATAAATAATATAGTCTGCTAGATGGCAATGGGTGCTACAGAAAAATAAAGCAGAGATGGGAAGATAACCAAGGTGGTGGAGTCACTCAGAGTGAAATAATAAACGTACAGATGACAGTGCCTGACCCATCATATTTTTTTATCCTAACTTATTATAACTACTCTCATTTTGTCTTCCGAGAGGACCATGCAGACCCTAACCGAGTATCCCCAGGTAAGTGCTGGGCACACAAGCCAGTTCTGCCTCATCCCGCCCCATCTGTTCCCGCTCACAGCCTCCTCCTGGTCGACACAGCTGCCTTTAGATGTGTTTATCCCATTGATTAATTAACAGCTGGGTCTTTCTTTGATCTGGAAGACATTTTATCCTTAAAGTGTCATGATACACACTTTATTTCCTTTTTCATTTGTTAAGTTTTTAAGTCTAACATCAAGCACTTTAGAGGTATCTGTGTACTTAGAGCAATTAGTGGGACCCCTTTCTAAGATAAGATCATGAAAAGGATGCTAATGTATCATGAGCTCCAGAGAAAGTTTGGAACCTGGAAATCAAAAACCTCTTGACTTTTTCATTGTCTGAGTGACACTGGTTAGGCTGTGACAGCCCTATCCGTACCTTGGTTTTCCTTTCTGTGTCTTGGGGACAAATGGGGCTGCCCTTCACAGGGTTCATGAGAAAATAAAATGAGACAGTAAATATGAAAGGGCAGTTGAACTTTTGAAGTATTATTTGATTGAAAAGGTACTGACTTTAATAATGTTATTAATGATTTCTCCTTCAAAAAGCTCAAAGCAGTGGCTAGGAACAGTGGCTCGCTCTGGTAATCCCATCGTTTTGGGAGGCCGAGGCAGGAGGATGGCTTGAGCCCAGGAGTTTGAGACAAGCTTAAGCAACATAGCAACACCCTGTCTCTACAAAAAATAAAAAAAATTAGCCAGATGTGTTGGTGCCTGCCTGTAGTCCTAGCTACTCGGGAGGCTGAGGCAGGAGGATTGCTTGAGCCTAGGAGTTCGAGGTTGCAGTGAGCTTTGATCATGCCACTGCCCTCCAGCCTGGGTGACAGAAAGAGACCTTGTCTCACAAAAAAAAAAGAAAAGAAAAGAAAAGAAAAAAAACCTCAAAGCACAGAGCATGTTTTCTGTCATACGTATTTCAATCAGTCTTACGCTCACAAACCCAAGTAGGGGTTGAGATGATAAAGCGTGGACTTAGGGGATCTTAGGGTTGCCCAGAGCTGGGCCAGTCTCCCAACCCAGCTCAGGAATCCCTCCCCCAGGGAGAATCAGGGAACAAAAGGGACTTGCCCAAGATCACCCGCCAGTAGGTTCCCCGTCTCTTGTCCCCCAGTTAATTAAGCATTCTTTCAACTACACTACAAAGAGGTGATGAGGGAGAGTGGAAGTGCTGACCAGAAGAGAAGTTCCCTGTCAGTAGGTTGGGTAGCTAGATAATAGCTGGGCTCTGATATCTCCCCAAGAGACTAAATGTTTAGATTTGATAGGTTAGGAAATGGTGGTGTTTGATCAGAAGAGCAGTTCATTATGGTGATGTTTAAGGAGTCCTAGCAGCACTGTATCACAGGAAAAGGGTCTGATATGAGAACCGTAAGAAAAATATGGTTGTAGATAATCAGTGACTAGCAAGTGACTAGCAATAAGTGAAATAGCAAGTGGGAGAGAGATGATAGTAAAAGTCAGTCCACATTCTTGCATATATACATCCCCCCTCCACATATATAAGCCCTTGCTGGGCCTGTGTGCTAGGCACTAAGAGAAAAATCCAAGTGATCTGATCTTAGATGCATGTGACGTAGAAAAAGGTAGAATAAATATTCTGAAGTATTCTGTTGGCACTTAGGCTCTAGAAGAGATACATAAATTTGTTTTATTTTGCAACCTTGCCAGCTCTGGGTGTGATCTTAAGCTCAGCCTGGAGATGAATTGCCAGTGGCCAGCTCTGAGAGAGAACCTATCTGGTGGGGTAGGTGACGTGGAGCAGGTGGCACGCTGCTCTGTGGGCCATCTGGGGATGTGAGGCTGCAAGTGATTCCATCCTGCTTAGTGGGGCTTTAGCACTTTGACCCCCAGCTTGAAGCCTGGGAACACAGTGCCCTCTAGCCCCTGGACCCTAAGCCACTTGGAAGTTGAGCATATCAAAAATACCTCAATACTTTGATCCAGCCATCATAAGTGTACTTATTACAATGGGGTTCTACGCAATAAGGTGATGTTTTGTGAATCACAGAATAACAGGAGACTGCTGTATTCAAAGTAGGATTTGGCAGGTAGAAAGTTTACACTACATATGCATCAACCACTTTCATCCTATAAAATTTGACTTTGCAATAAAATGGTAGTCAGTATAAATAAGATTTTTCTAAATGTGCTGCTTAACCTGATAGCACACATCAAAATAATTTCTGCCTCACTTTCTACACTAGGCAAGTTATTGAAATGTTGCATATAAATGCATTTTGTGTTCAAAATTGAATCATATTTTCAGTGTACCTGGGGAAATTATTACTTGAAGAAACCTGATGATTATTTCTTTAGGAAATAATCCTTTGGCAATGAATAGTAAATAATCCATTTTTTTTTTTTTTTGGTAAATCTTATTTTTATATATCATGTTAGCCTAAAGGCACCTGTATCTCAGGTTAAAATAATCAGGTTGTCTTTATTCCTGAAGTAGTTAGTAATTGTGTGCAATCTAAACCAATACGAGTTGCATTGTATAATTGTATTGCCAAATTTATTCCCACATTTTTCAGCAAATTAAAAAAGATTTTGATGCAATGGAGTGGGGCTGGGGAATGAATGAAGATGAGTCTTAAAAACAGAAATGAATGAGGGGATATTATGATAAATGTTATATGATACGTAAACCATGACCAGGCATTAAATCATAACCTGATTCCTTAAATTATGCTGTATAGATGTTGCTACAATTCCAGTAGATGACAAAACCCAACTTTCAATGCAATTAAATGTGAGGCTTCTGATAACATTGCTTTAAATTCTAAATAAGTACCCTAAATCCAAAAAATTATGAAACTTTGGGGTGATAAAAACAATGTATTTTTAAAATATTTATAGCAGTCACCCAAAGAAGTAGTCTAGTTACGTCAAAATCTTAGTAGTAGAAAGAAAAAAAGAATATATTCATATCTGTCTGGTGAAATGTACAGGATGTAACAGAACATCTATTGAAAAGCTGAGGATAAATTTTAGTTCAACAGGACCTTGGAAGTCTTCGCTGCTAACACTGGCAAGACCATCAATTTTCCATTCCTGGTGATAAATTTTAAATCCAAATAAATCCTGTTTGTTAGGGCACTAAAAAGCCTTGTCAGCTCTGAAGTTAAGTAGGCATGCATTTGCTGGCAGTGTGTAGAAGCCACAAACCGGGCCAAACTGCAGACATCTCCAATAATCTAATTTTCAAGCACAAAGTTATGGCAAAGCCAATTTATGGCCCTTAGGGCAAGGCTTCCTTGGCACAATTCATAGCACGACCATGGGCTTTGGCACCAGGCAAAGCCAAAGGTCATCATGACTTCTCCAAAACAGCAAGCTTTATAGAGAGGAACCAACGAGACCAGAGTAGGAGAAGAAAAAGATGAACTTCCCTCTGGAAGTGGTTCTCTGAGCCCCTCTGGTAAGATAAATAATGAAGGAGGAAGTAAAAGAGGATTAATAGTGTGTTTAGTAACAGTAAAACAGGGAAGGGCTACGAATATGCTGGACCAAGCCTCAGAGCTTTCTTTCCAAGTAGCAGTCCAGATTCGCAAATGGGTCAGCCCTGACTGTGCGGGCACCACCCTTACGCAGCCTGACCGCAGACTGCCCTTGCAGAGAAACCGAGACAAAAATAGAGTCCTTCCATTCTGTGGTGGCCTCCTTCTCTCTGCGCGTCGGTGATTTTCGAACAGTAGATATTGAAAGCCGTGGCAACTTGAGGAATTTACATTTTTTAAAGTGGGTGTGGGTCTGCAGAGGCCGAAGTCGTGCTGGGGGATGTGGAAGAGATGAATGGGCTCCTCCTTCCCACACATTACCAAGAAGTGGGGTAGGGCAGGGTGGATGGAAACCCCCCAATTGCAATCGGCATGGGAAGACTTAAAAAACTCACGTCAGGGTGACTCCTTGTGCTTGTCCCTGAAAATGTGTTAACTTCAGACATGTCATAATCAATCCCATGTGGCCAGTCACAGGTCATTCCTCCCACTCTCCTTGTGCCTTGGCCGAAACCACATATTCCCACATGATCCACCTACACTGCCCTGCCCCAGCCCTCTTCCTTTCTCCTCCCACCAAAAGCCTGTTATGAATACTGGCTTTCGGTCCCCACCAGGGAAAGGCATGGCACTAGTTCCTCTGCATCATTTTATCAAATCCTGACAAAAATCCTAAAAGGTAGGGATTATTATCCCCATTTTCAGAAGAAGAAATTTAAATAATAATCTTCTCTGATCGCACACTTAATGAGAGGTGAAGCTGGGATGCAGATTGAGATTGGGGCTGCCTCCAAAACCCCTGCATTTTACATCCCAGCCTGTTTCCTTGGTTCCCTGCATAGTTGAGCCTCCTCTCATCTAGGGGGCTGCCAAGGGTGGTTTCACCTTGGTTAGTGTTAACGTGGTGCATAGGCCTTCCCAGCTCCGAACAGGTCACTTTACCTTGTACCTGAATATTCCTCACTTCCAGACCTCTGAAAAAAATGAAGTAGCAGTGGCAGGGCACTTTCCCCTATTTTGACTCCTGTGTTCATTCATTTATTGCCAAACGCTGTCCTTGGCTCTAGGAACAAGAGAAACAAAGAAGCCCTGCCCTCCTAGAACTTGCTTTCTGTTATTGGAGATAAATAACCATATGTTGTAATCAATGCCAGGTAATGATGAGGGAAAAGCAAGCAAGCTAAAGGAGCAGAGAAGGATGGGGTGTGTTGGATGGGCTTGCCGGGGGCAGCCTCTCAGAGGTGGTAATGTTGGAACACAGACCTGGGTGGAGTAAGTGAGCAAGCCGTGGAAAGATCTAGGGACCAGCAAAAGCCAAGCCCTGATGGCAATGGATTGGCCTGGGAGAGTACCAGCAGGACAGCTCATGTGGCCTGGGCTAGTGAGGGTGGCAGGTGGTGGCCAAAGATGCTGGAGAGGAGAGGGACAGGCCCTAGGCTAGAAAGGGGTTGAGAATTTATTCTAGGAAAATTCACTCTTAAAAATATATCAGTGCCTTTTCTTTTTGATTCTGAGAAGTGCCCAACATCATCAATTATTTGTAATACTCAAAACTCACTCCTGACAAGGAAATGGGTAGAACATACGAGAGCAAATGGTTTAATCCACAGAGCACTCCCAAATTGTTCCTAACTCCTCATGTAGAATGGATAAGGGAAAAAGAATTTACGTAAGATCACAATCCAACAGTGTCCTTTTTCTGCTCAGGGCTCAGGTAAAAACAGGGAGAACTACTTTATTCTTTTTCCATAGACCCTAGATCAGTGGTCCCCAACCTTTTTGGCACCAGGGACCAGTTTCATGGAAGACAATTTTTCCACAGACTAGGGGATGGGGTGGGGGAATGGTTTGGGGATGATTCAAGTACATTGCATTTATTTCGTACTTTATTTCTATTATTATTACATTGTAATGTATAATGAAATAATTGTACAACTCACCATAATGCGGAATCAGTGGGAGCCCTGAGCTTGTTTTCCTGCAACTAGGCAGTCCCATCTGGGGGTGATGGGAGACAGTGACTGGTCTGACAGCAGGCGGAGCTTGTGCAGTGATGCAAGCAATGGGGAGCGGCTGTAAGTACAGATGAAGCTTCGCTTGCTCACCCACTGCTCACCTCCGGCTGTGTAGCCCGGTTCCTAACAGGCCATGGACGGATACCGGTCCACAGCCCGGGGAGTGGGGACTGCAGCCCTAGATGAATCTTTTCTGTCTTGAATGATCATATCCTAAATACATAAATAGCTGCAGATCTCTCGATGTGTTTTATATTCTGTAGCTCTCTTTAGAATAGTTTGATCAAATATCCACTATTTATAGGTCTAAGTTTACTAACAGTTAGCAAAAGTAAATGCCCAGCTACCCCAGTAACTTGAGCTAGGTGCCCTGCAGCTTCCTCACCACTGCCACCGTGGTGGGTGCCTGTTCTGACACCAGCCGTTCAGTTTCAACCCCAACTGGGTGTACTGCAATTCAGTTTTGGCACTAACCACCCAGAGTTAGTGCAGACCCCACAAGTTAGAGGGCATGGTCCCAACAAAACTGCCCTTAGTTCTGACACCAGTCACACTTTGGGGCTCCCCAGGCTGCTGCACTTCTGACAGATTGTATATAAATTTGGAGGCTTCCATGACCCCCTTAGGTTCAATAATTTGCTATAGCAATGCACAGAGCTCAAAAAAGCACTACACTTAAGATAACAATTCTGTTATAAAGGATACAAGCTGGGAGGATACGAATTGGCCAAATGAAGAGACATATGAGGCGAGGTCTGAGAGGGAACACAGAGCTCCCGTGGCCTCTCCCCATGGAGCCAGGGTGTGTTTTCCATCCTACACATCAGTGTGTTCACCAACCAGGAAGTTCCACCAAGTCTCAGTGTCCAGAGTATTCATTAGGGCTTCATTACATAGGCCTGATTGAGTGAATCATTGGCTAAGTGATTGAACCCAATCTTCAGTCTCCCTCCCTTTTCCAGAGGTTGGGCTGGCTCAGAGTCCCAGCCTTATGATTATGTGTGCTTGGTCTTTCTGGTAACCAACTCCCCCCCACCCCGCCCCACCCCGGCTCCCACCTTCTGAAGCTACCATGGTTCACCTCAGCACCAACCCAGGTGTGATCTGGGGGCTCATGAATAACAAAGACACTTCCATTACTTGGGAAATTCCAGTTTTAGGATTTCTTTTTAGGAACCAAGAATAAAGACCAGTCAAATTGTTTATCATACAGTAGTGCCCTAGGAGTAGTTGTTTCAGGAGAAGCACATAGGGGTAGAAACAAGTTGGAGGGGAAACGTGAGATTAGAAACTGACCACACTGCTATGGGGACTATACATGGTTTCAACTCTCAAGATGTGTACAGTCTAATTGAGAAGCAATACATATCCATGGCATAAGATGTCTCAGGGTAGCATCTGAGTCTTCATCAGCAGAGAGCACCTGTGTACAGCAGCCACTCACTAACAAAGCATGATATTACTTCATCTGACAACATTTTACCTGTAGGGATTGCTTCAGTATCTGTTTCAATTTCCCTAAGTTTTCCATCAGACTGTTATTCCATAAAAACAAATAATCAGTGAAATGTTTCACAAAGGGAAAAAAATGTGTAAAATGCATAAAGCCTGAATAGCCTCAGTTTAAAACATAGGGAATTCATTTGTGAAATGGCACAAAAATTAGAAATGCAGCACCTACTGCATGACCAACAGTGGTTTCCACATTACATGTGTGTAAAACTGCTCTGTGGCTGATAGCTGTAATTCCTGGTCACTAAAACCTTGTGCCTGTTGTGACTGCGCATCTTGTAATTGTAATCAGATAGGAGCCACTGAGTCACCATCCTCTGGAATTACACTATATCATACTCTTCCTTCAGTCTCACTTGTCTCTGGGGAATTCCATAGCTGTGCCTCATCATTTGAAGTTTCTCCTGTTCATTCTACTTGGAATGACTTCATGTCTTCTTACCATGTAACAGCTGCTTGGCAGAGTTGTGTCTTCACCTACGGCTGCTGGGCTCACTGCAGGACCACGTGGCCTATGGACCCATCTAGCCAGCTGTCAGTTCATTGGTGACAGTGGTGGAATTTTTCAAGCTGTGCACCATCCTATAGTGGGTCCACATTCCAGAGCCAGCAAGACAGTGGTCACTGCCATACTCTGCAAAGCCATCATCTAACTTACAGTTCAATACCATTTTGACATCACAACCCTGCTTGCTCCCTTCCCAGAAGACCATATCAGTTTAGACTCAATTAAGACTTTTTTAATTCAGCATCCTTCAATCCCTATGATGCCCTAATCTGAATAATCTTGTAAAGAATTTTTAGATCTTTGGTGCTAATGAGAAAATTTGGTCTGAGTACAAGATCTCTTTGGTGCAACCTGGCACATCTCCTTGATCCAACGTTGAATTTTTTGTTAGGCCTCTGTGCTGTGCTGACCCTAAAGAGCCATTCAATATTTTTATTCTGAGTACATTCCAGCCCTTTGGCAATGGACTTGTGGAACAACTTAACAACCAGTAGAAAGGCCAGCGATGAAACATGGAGGAGAAAACATGAATTTTCTAGATGAAGGTCATTGGAATCAAAGAGAAATTTTAGGGGAGTATTAGTATCTATTGTATAAGATTAAAGTAGAGAATGAGTATTAATGAAACAAGAGTGGTGGGTATAGACCACTCCCATGAGAAATGTGTTAAAACCCATTTTTACAGGCATTTGGCAAGTGACCAGAATGATTATGACTTCTAAGTCATTAGGACCTCAGAGTCATCCTCTCACAATTTTACACATGTAAATGGGATTTTCTAATCTAGAGAGGCTGCCCAAATACTGTTTCAGAATTATTTCATTTTCTTAGTAATTGGTCCAGATCCCATAAATGATAGCCTAGGTTTTAATAGAACATAAAGGAGAACCACAGCTTCAATGGGAACAGCTGGTTGATGCTCCTGTTTCTGCATAATTATTGATGGACTTCTTTCATGCTCAGATGTGTACCTATTTAACCAAAAAATTACATGATGTTAGGAAATCAGTGGTTAGATCTTAAGTAATCTAGATTGGTTGTTCTCAAACTTCAGCATGCATCACAATCTCCTAGGGGTCTCATTGAAACACCAATTACTGGACCCCAACTCCAGAGTTTCTAATTCTGTAGGTAGGGGATAAGGCCCAAGAATTTGTATTTCTAACCATTTCCCAGGTGATGCTGATGTAGTTGATCTGAGGAAAACACATTTTCAGATCCACCAACTTTCTTCCTTTTGGTAGTATTTTGAAGACAAGAGAAAAAGACTTAAGGATACACCAAACAGTAAAAAAAACAACTACATAAAATGACTTAATGTCAGAGACTAGTAAAAGCATATTATTTGGTGAGCTGCTGACTGCAAACACAGCATAATCAGATTACAACAGATAATGCTTTGTTAGTCTGGCTAACAGTGTGTCTATTTTGTTTATCTTTTCAAAAAAACACCTTTCTGTTTCATTGATCTTTTGTATTTTCTTTGTTTCAATTTTATTTATTTCTGCTTGATCTTTATCATTTCTTTTCTTCTACTAATTTTGGACTTGGTTTGCTCTTGTTTTTCTGCTTCTTTGAGATGCATTGTTAGGTTGTTTATTTGAAGCTTTTCTATTTTTTTGATGTAGGCACTTATTGCTATAAATTTTCCTCTTATTACTGCTTTTGCTGTATCCCATATGTTTTGATATGTTGTATTTTCATTTTCATTTGTTTCAAGAAATTTCTTAATTTCCTTCTTAATCTTTTCATTGACCCACTGGTCATTCGAGAGCATATTGTTTAATTTCCATGTGTTTGTATATTTTCCAGTTTTCCTCTTATTATTGATTTCTAGTTTTATTCTATTGTGGTCAGAGAAAATGCTTGGCATTATTTCAGTTTTTTTGAATTTTTTGAGACTTGTTTTGTGACATAACATGTGGTCTATACTTGAGAATGATCCATGAGCTAAGGAGAAGAACGTGAATTCTGCAGCTGTCAGATGAAACGTTCTATAAATATCTATTAGGTCCATTTGGTTTACAATGTAGATTAAGTCCAATGTTTCATTGTTGATTTTCTGTCTGGATGATCTGTCCAGTGCTGAAAGTGGAGTGCTGAGGCCTCCAGTGATTATTGTATTGGTATCTATCTCTCTCTTTGGCTCTAACCATATTAATATATCTGGGTGCTCTGGTGTTGGTGCATATATGTTTATAATTGTTATATTCTCTTGCTGAATTGACTCGTTTAGCATTAATGATCTTGTTTATCTCTTTTTATAGTATTTATCTTGAAATCTACTTTGTCTGATGGACGTATAACTGCTCCTATTCATTTTTCATTTCCATTTGCATGGAGTATCTTTTTCCATCCCTTTGTCCTCTGTCTATATGTGTCTTTATAGGTGAAGCATGTTTCTTGCAGACAACATATAGTTGGCTCTTGTTTTTTTGTTTTTTTGGTTTGTTTTTTTTTTTAATCCATTCAGGAACTCTACGTCTCTTGATTGGAGAGTTTAGTTCATTCACAGTCAATATTATTGATAGGTGAGGACTTACTACTGCCATATTGTTATTTGATTTCTGGTTGTTTTTTGGTCCTCTCTTCCTTACTTCCTGTCTTACCTTGTTTAAAGTGACTTTCTCTGGTAGTATGTTTTAATTTCTTGCTTTTTATTTTTTGTGTATCTATTGTAGGATTTTTGATTTGAGATTACCACAAGGCTTACAAAAAACATTTTATAACCAACTATTTTAAACATATGACAACTCTGCTTACCAGCAAACAAATAAATAAGGAAAGAGAAATCTAATAGAAATCTTATCCTTTATCTTCATCAAAAAGTTGTTGTTATTTTTGACGTTTGTCTTTTAGTCTTCCTACTCAAGATATAATTGGTTTATGCATTGCAATTACAGCACTAGTCTATCTGTATTTGCGTTCCTACTGTTACCAGTGAGTTGTACACTTTCAAAAGAGTTCTTATTGTTCATTAATGTCCTTTTCTTTCAAATCGAAGAACTCCTTTTAGCATTTCTTGTAGGACAGGTCTGGTATTGATGAAATCCCTCAGCTTTTGTTTGTCTGGGAAAGTCTTTATTTCTCCTTCATGTTTAAAAGATATTTTTGTAGGATATAATCGTCTAGGGTTAAGGTTTTTTTCCTTCAGCACTTTGAATATGTCATGGCACTATCTCCTGGCCAGGTTTCCAGTGAGAAGTCTGCTGCCAGATGTATCGAAGCTCCTTTATATGTTATATATTTTTTTCCTTGCTTTGCTTAGGACATTTTCTTTATCCATGGCCTTTGGTAGCTTGATTATGAAATGCCTTGAGGTACCCTTGATTGGGTTAAATCTGCTTGGTATTCTATGACCTTCTTATACCTGAATATTGATCTTTTTCTCTAGGTTTGGAAAGTTCTCTTATTATTTCTTTGAATAAACTTTCTACCGCAATCTCTTTCTCCACCTCCTCTTTAAGGCCAGTAGCTCTTAGATTTGCTCTTTTGAGGCCATTTTCTAGATGTCATAGGCATGCTTCATTCTTATTCTTTTTTCTCTTCTGACTGTGTATTTTCAAATAGCCTGTATTCAAGCTCACTGATTTTTTTCTTCTGCTTGGTCAATTCAGCTGTTAAGAGATTCTGAGGCATTTGTCAGTTTGTCAGTTGAATTCTTAAGCTCTAGAATTTCTCCTTTTTTTAAAAAAATTATTTCAATCTCTTTGTTAAATTTCTTGAATTCCTTCTTTGTGCTGTCTTGAAGTTCATTGAGCTTTTTCAGGACAGCTATTTTGAATTCTTTGTCTGAAAGGTCACCTATTTCCATCACTCTGGAATTGGCCACTGGTACCTTATTTAGTTCATTTGGTGAGGTCATGTCTTCCTGGATGTTCCTGATGCTTGTGGATGTTCATCGATGTCTGGGCATTGAAGAGTTAGATATGTATTTTGATCTTCACAGTCTGGGCATATTTGAACTCGTCCTTCTTGAGAAGGCTTTCCAGATACTCAAAGGGAATTCAGTGATATGGTCTAAGTCTTTGGTCACTGCAGCCATGTCAATACGGGGGGTGCCTCAAGCCCAGTAACGTTGTGACTCTTGCAGACACCAGGTGGTAACCCTTTGGTGAGCTTAGGTAAGATACAATAGAATTCTCTGGATTACCAGGCAAACTCTCCTCTCTCACTCTCTGGGTTGGGCTGCTAGAGTTAGGGGAGGGGTGATGAGGGTGCTCCTTCATAGCCACCAGAACCAGGTTACATACACCTGAAGCCAGCCAGTCTCACTCAAAACCTGTAGTGACTGTTGCCTGGCTACTTCTGATGTTTATTCAAAGCCCAAAGGCTCTTTAGTCAGCAAGTGGTGAGTCCTGCCAGAACTGGGTCCTTCCCTTCAAGCAGCATGTTTCCTTCTGACCCAGGGTGGGTCCAGAAAAGCCGTCCAGGAACTAAGGCACGAACTCAGGCTGGAGTCTGCTTGGTACTTTATTTTACTGTGGCTGAGCTGGTACCCAAGTTGCAAAACAAAGTCCTCTGACCTCTTCCTTTTCCTTTCCCCAAGTAGAAGAGAGTCTTCTTCTCTGAGCTGCGCTGCTTGTAGTTCGGGAAGGGGTGACATAGGCACTGGCTTGGCTGCAGCTGCTGGTGTCTTACTGGGTTATGTGCTCCGCAAGTCCATTGGCTCCGAGCCAGCACAGCCACAGGAATTGCCCAAGGACTGCAGCCTTTGTGGCCCGATTGCCTTCCATATGAATTTATTCCAGGCCTCAAGCTGCTCTTTGTCTTTTGGTGGTGGGGCTAGCAAGAACTCAGGCTTCAGGGTAGAGCATTTCCCTCTGGCTGGGTGGGTCAAAATGCTCCCTCCATGAGCACTGGCAGAATTCTCCTCTGTGCTATACTCCCCTATGCCAGGGTAGCCCTGAGTTTCAATTCAAAGCCACACAATCGCTTTACTCTCCTTTCTCTGGCACCCAGATTCTCTCTCCACCTGGTGCACTGACAGGGCGCTGCTGGGGGATGGGGAGGGGTGGCGTAGGCAATGCAAGACTGTCTTTTCTGCCCTCTTCAGTGCCTCTTTCCTTGCAAGAATGTGAAAATCAGGCTGCTCACCTGATTTTTGGTTCTTCTGAAGGTGCTTGATTGCATGGATTGTTGTCGAATTAGGTGTCTGTGCAGAGCGACAATTGCTGGAGGTTTCTATTTGGCTATCTTGCCTCACTGACTCCACAAGGGGTGATGCTTTGTGATGATAACCCTGTAGTGGACCCTTCTTTGAGTTACTGTATGTAATTTTAACGTTTGGTGACCATCTGTTAGACAGTTCACTCTCAAGGGAGAAAAGAACATTCCTTGTTTTTTCAAAAGAGAAATTTAAGTAGCCTTTTAGCAGATTTATTTATTTCTTTGTGCGAGACAAACCTAAAAATATGCTATCAAAGAGTAACAGATGCATTTAGCAAAACAGATTTTAATTCCATTTTTGTTGTTGAATTTAGCTCTGATGTTAAAAGATTTCTGGAGATGTTTTTTCTCTAGGTTCTTAGGTATAGTATTTTCTGTATAGACATTGTATATAAAATCTAATTTTGCTTGAGTCCTGCTTATAAATATATTATTCTTTTTCTTTTTTTTTTGAGACAGAGTCTCACTCTTTTGCCCCTGCTAGAGCACAATGGCACCATCATAGCTCACAGCAACCTCAAACTCCTGGGCTCAAATGATCCTCCTGCCTCTGCCTCCTGAGTAACTGGGACTACCGGCGTGCACCACCACGCCCAGCTAATTTTTCTGTTTTTTGTGGAGATGGGGTCTTGCTCTTGCTCGGGCTGGTCTCAAACTCCTGACCTCAAGTGATCCTCCTACCTCAGCCTCCAAAGTGCTAGGATTACAGGCATAAGCCACCGCACCTGGCCTAAAAAATTATTCTTAATTCTTTTCCTGATAAATCACATATAATACAGTGGAGATAAACATAATGATCATATTTGAGAAATTTCAATGAAATCCTGTCAAAGTATTAAACAGAACTTGCAAAAAAGCAGTTTTGATTTACATTTTAGAGGGAAACTTAAGTTGTGGATTAACTGAAACAATTACTGAGCCAAATTATTTTGGTTTATGATTAAAGAACAAAACGGTTGTGTCATTTGAACTTCAGCATGGTTTGAAAATCCAAAATTGTGTCTTCAGTTTGCTTTAAGAAGATGAGCACATGGGATATTCAGACAGACTCTCATGTAAAGTTCGGGCAGTCCCCTCTGTGAGAGTCTAGCCAAAAGACTCAGATCTCTTTCTGTAGGCCATCCTGAGTCTGGTGCCATCACTGGCTATTCAGCACTTTCTGAATAGTATTTGAAAGATAAAATCGCCTTCTTGGTTTTCATTGTTGACTGTTTTGGATTTTAAAGAGCACGATGATCTTGCTTTAACAGGCTTTTCATTAGCATAATTGAGGGCTATCATGTCCAAAATTTATATGTAAATACAGAATAACTGCAAGACTCAGAAAGAAATATTATTAAACCATGGATGCAGTAAACTAAAAATTCAGATGGTAACATGTTCAGAGGTCCAAGAGACTTTTAAGATTGGGATGTCTTTGGTGTAATGAGATCTTCATTGTCCTGGTTCTGCTGTGATCTTCTGATATGTGACTTGGGTCAATGATTTAATTTCAACTACTTTTGTGGCCTCCTCCCTCTCTATTAGTAAGGGGCATTGTCCAGTGGTATGCTAGTTAATGTTTGACAAGTTCTGATGGTGTCCGGTAAGCCCTGATTATAGCATCTGCCTATTTCCATGGTGTAAATACTTCCCCCATGGCTGATTTCAAGCTACCAACATGATGTCAGTGAGTGCAACGTTGGGAAGAGAGGTGCACAATTGGCTCTCACAAATGGTATGACCCAGTTCTCTTCTCTGGGACAACAGCTGTGGGGTTCTGGCCCAATAATCCATTTTAGGGGCTGAATTATCCAGTCTGTCTGTTCACATTAATCATGCTAACCAAGTATTTTGAGCTCTGTAAATGCAATCTTATCCTCTAGGAAAAGTGGTTATTTGTCAAGCATACACTTTCAAACACTCATTTGCTGACTTCAGAGCCCCCTTGGCTGACATTATCATGGTAGCACTTCCCTGTGTCCCACTCCTGCCACGCTTGCTGAAGCCACCGTCAGTGCCCACACAGACCCCTGCAGTAGTCTCCAAATGGGAGTCTCTACCATTGTCTGTTCTCCATGCAGCAGGCAAAGTGTTCTGTCTCATTTTATTTGTATGGTTGGATAGATGGATGGATGCGTGTGTATGTATTTTTGCCGTAAGCCAGAAAATGCCATTCCCCTCTTTAAAATCCTCCTGTGGCTCCTCTTGTCTACAGGACCCTCCATAACTGGACCCCATCCACTCGGGCTTCCTCATCTCTTACCACTCCCTCTTTCTCACTTGGCACCACACTCCAGTTATACCAGCCTTCATTCTGTTCCTCAAATATGCCAGCATTGTTTTCAGCCTTGAGGCCTTTGCATTCCTGTTCTTACTATTCCCTCTGGCTGAAACTGCCCCCTCAAATCTGTGCAGAGCTATCCCCTTCTTATCAGTCAGACATCATTTCCCCAGAGCAACCTTCGTGGCTTACCCGATCTAGAACAGCCCTCTCTCCTCCCAAGATAATCATTCAAACCACCGTTTTCCTCACTGTGCTTATCTCTATCTGAAATTATTTCATGTTTGTTCATTTTATTATTATCTCCACACCCGACGGCCCTGTTCATTCTCCTTGCCATTAGAAAGTAAGCACCTCGAGAACAAAAGCCCTCTCTGAACTGCCCACTGCTTCACTGGAAACCGGAGTCTCTATCACATAGTAGTTGCTCATTAAATATATGTTGAAGGGAGGGAGAGAGGAGGGCTTTTTGCTTTGGATTAGTAAAAAACAAAAAGGGGAATTGTCATATACCATTATTTCTTATAGAAAAATACAATTTACCCTGCTTACCTATATTTATTTGTACCATATGCAACAACACCTCATCTTTCATCTGTTTTACCAACAGATGAGTATTCAGTGCCCATGATGTACAAGGCTCTATCAAATGGAGCATGCAGGAATAAATCAGAAACAGTGCCCTCAAAGTGCTTGTAAACTAAACAGTTCACAAATTTCTCATCTGTGTGATTGGTGACCCCTATAATTAGTTCATAATGTAATTAGTCAGTAATTGTCTATTATTAAATGTAATTATTATGTAAGACTGAATTAGCTATATGACTTGGATAAGTCCCTTAGCCATTCTCCTTTGAAGTTTTATTATCTTTATTCTGGACAAAAGGGGCCAGTGTTAAATTAGCACTTGGCCCTATTAATCCCTTGGCACTTGTGGCAGTCAGGGTTCTTTATTGTACACAATAGCAGCTGACTCTCATCATCTTAGAGAGAGGAGGAATTTATGAAAGGGATGTACAGCACTAGGAGGAAGGCAGGAACCAGCCTTAATATGGGCAGAAACCAAGAGAAATGAGCCAGCCAGAGGTCCTGCCTGGGGACAGCCTGTTCAAGGAAGAGTGCGCTGCTACGTGCTGGAAGTAGGCCCTGGCACAGAGGGCATCACCACGGCCAGACCCCCCCACCACGCCCATCATGAACGGAAGGAGTTCCATGCCATCCTCACTTCTTGGCATCACGTGTTCCACATCAAAATCTCAGCTCCATCTGGTCATGTGACTGAGCTCCACCCTCCAGTATCAGCCTTTTCAGCATCTGTTGTGGAAGGCCAGATCCAGCCTTCCATCAAGCCCATGGTGATGATTTCTGCAGACACAGGAGGGGCCTCCTAGTCTGGGCTGCCACAGGTTGGACAAATGCCCACTTGAGTGTTCAATACTCCATTCAAAATGCTCTGCCCCAATCTCACCATGAACAAATCTCTAGATTTTGTCTATCCCAAGGAGACTTGCAAATGCCCCTACTTCAGGCCGAGCGCGGTGGCTCATGCCTGTAATCCTAGCACTTTGGGAGGCCGAGGCGGGCAGATCGCTCAAGGCCAGGAGTTCGAAACCAGCCTGACCAAGAGTGAGACCCTGTCTCACTAAAAATAGAAAGAAATTAATTGGCCAACTAAAAATATATAGAAAAAATTAGCCAGGCATGGTGGCGCATGCCTGTGTAGTCCCAGCTACTCGGAAGGCTGAGGCAGGAGGATCACTTGAGCCCAGGAGTTTGAGGTTGCTGTGAGCTAGGCTCATGCCACAGCACTCTAGCTGGGGCAACAGAGTGAGACTCTGTCTCAAAAAAAAAAAAAAAAATTCCCCTACTTCAAATTATTTGCAGAAGAAAATAAATATTTATATTCTGTTCATAAAAAGTCCAGAAGGTAATAACTTAGATTAAAATATAGAAATTAATAAAAAATAAGATAAAAAATAAAAAATAAAGAATAAGATTAAGAAAGGGTTAAAACCCCCAGAGAAAAATAGATCCAGAGGAGTTCAGATTTGATAGGAAAACAAAAACTCAAATGGGAAGGGATGCGACTGGCCCTGAGGAAGTCATGGGCAGGACCTTGGGGTTGCTGGTGTCCCTGGCAGTCTCCTCTGATGCCAAAGCTTTACTTATTTATTTTTCCACTGTGATCAGACAGTTTCTCACTCAATGCTCTGTAGGATGAACAGCAATAGGGATCCAGGAGAGTGCCAGGCAGCCCCTCGGTTCCTCGGGCAGACGGGCCTCCCCATCGCTGCCTCATGGAACGCATCTCCAGACTCCCAGAGACCCTGACTGGTTGGGCCCCAGCCACTGCGGCTGTACTGCTGACTCCTGCAGCTTCTGGGAATCAGCCTGCCGATGGCTCTGAGCTCTGGGTGCTGGTCCACTCCCCCCACTGTGTGTTCCCCACTCTGTGGATACTCGAGATTGGGTCCAGTGCCCGTCCCCAGAGCATGCCAGCAGCCATAGTGGGGCCGCTCACTCAGCTCAGAGTCCTGTGCTCACAAGCTCCCAGTCACAGCCCCAGTGGTGCCACTGAAGTTTTTGACAAGAGGCCTGTAGCTTCCAGCTGCTCCAAGCTGCCATAGGATCTGGGCCTTCTTAGACCTCCCCAGCCCTGGACCTCTCCCTCCTTCCTGCTGGCTGGGGACAGACAGGACCCCGCCGTGAGCAGGTGTAGCTGGTGCATTCCATGACAGCCAAGGGCTGCGACTAGCTGGTCAGGTGTGAGAAGTCTGGGACCAAACGAGAAGACGTAGGCAACTTTGCTTTGTGCAGCCTCTGCCCTCCCGCTCATGGACGACAGAAAGTTCCTAGGAGGGGAAGTTGGGAAGGTGGGGGAAAGGGCAAGGGAAGCAAGGTGGGTGCTCCAGGACTGCAGTCCCTGCTCACAGTCCAAGCCGTTGTCCGGGGACGAGGCCAGCCACCCACCACCACGGGCACAAAGCTAAGCTCCAGGGTCCTCAGCACACTTGGTATCAACACCTGTTTTCCCAGGCCACTGCCCAGAGCCCTGCTTTCCAACTTGGTGCTCCTTCAGGTTACCTGGGAGAGGTGGCCGTGAAGGTTGCAGTTCTCTCAACCCCCCAAATAACTGAGGCCCGCCCTGTGGCTGCAGCCCACCCTTCGGGGATGACTTGCATGTGACGGGCTAGTGCCTCTCACCCCTGGGATGCCCTTTGCAGAAAGCCGCAGTCCTCATTGTCATCTGTCTTTATCAATACAAACTCCCCCACCACTCCGGGAACATTCTAAGAATAGGAAGTTTGACCCATGAGTCTTTGAAACTCCAGAGCCCAGCAGTCTTCCTGACACCCCATAGGTTTTTAGAAGAATGTGTGTGGAACTGTTTTGATCCTCCTTTCCCCGAGGGGGTCCACACTCACCTACTTCACTCTGCCTCCCTAAGTTCAGGAAGCCAGCGGGGAGAGGGGCCTTCACACTGTCACCTCTGCAGAAGCTGAGAGCCTGCAGGGCCGTCCGTAACGTGGCGGTGAGCAGTCCTGTCCTCCTGCAAGCCCTGCGCAAGGAGCGGGTCGCGCCCCCTCCCACCATGGCTCTGCTGCATCTAAAGCAAGGTTTACAGCATCAGAACAGCTTCCGGTCCCTTCCTGCTGTACCTTTTTTATTCTAAACCTGAGCCCTGCTGAGATCAATAGTCCTGTTAAGTGATTTTCATCCCAGAACTTTCCTCCTTCATCGGCACTTTCACTGGACCTACTTTTCCCTCTGCCTTTGGGAGCAGTGACTGTATTAAATAGGCCTGTCCCTCTGAGGCTCCCAGGCCAGCAGCCCCTTCCCTCCTTCACCCTGTGGAGGTGCCATGGAGAAGGAGCACAGCAGCGACACCAGCCTTTGTTAGGCGCCACCTGCTTTAAGGCTAGGGCTCCAGCCACTCTGCACGTGGCCTCAGCTGTGAAGGATGCTTTGCATTTGTGTAGTGCTTTATCATGTTCAAACCTCTTTCACATATGTGATTTAAACTTGATACTTGAGCATCTAGATTTTAAAAATACTTCAAGGTATGATGATGCCACTCTGCAGGGATTTGTTGCTTTACAACATCTTTCAATACAGATTTGCTTCGGATAACAATCCACGCAAACGTGGTGGTACTCCACCACTCCACCAGTTCAGAACGAAAGATACCATTAATAATGGCTTGAAAATGACTCCTTGAGTCCTGTAACGTGTTGTTTCTCTAACAAAGCAAAACTTACTCTTCTTTCCTCACTCTTTTTCAGAGTGAGTTGCTAAGGTTTTCCTTTATTCGTCAGTCCAGAAATAGTGTTTTAATTTCACAGAACACAGCTGGATCCTCTGTCCCTCATCTGCTGTCCCTCACGTGTGTCAAACAAGAGTATGTTTTCCAGCCCGTCTTTCCTCCCTCATGAACCCAGAGCCTGCACCTGAGCCCCTGTGAGAACCAGCCTTTTCGTTGCCCACCTTGAGCAGTGCTTGTCGTGTTCACCAGGAGCTAGGCTAGGGACCCCAATGCCAATGCTGCAGATATCCCTTGATGTTTTGAGATAACGCCTACCCTGCCCTCACCGCCACCACGTTGATGCTAAGGTTTGAGAAACCCACAATGCCCCTGCTGAAACTGAGCAGGGACAGGGCCAGGGTGCCTGAGGTACTCACCCATAACCGAAATGATTACTTCAGAAAGAATTGTTTTTTCAGGTTAATTTCCTAGGTCTAAAGTTCCAGGAAAGCAGGAGTGATGTCTTTCCCTGGGGGAGCTTCCAGTAAGTAGGTAGCAGTTGCATTGCTTGCGCTCCTTTCAAGAGCCATTTCTACTGATGCCTTCAGACCAAAAGTGCAAAGAGAGGAATGCAGTAGGTCATGCTGAAGCTTTGGGGAAATGCTTATACGCTGCAGCCTAGGAGGCTGTGTAAATGAATTTTAGAATGGAAAATGCAGTATAAAGATAAGTCTCAGAAGAGCATGGTAACCAAGAAAAACCTCCAGAAATGATCTTATGACAGCACATTCCAAGCATAGCCATAAAGGCTGGGTGCAGAGGTGAAGGTACGTGTTCAATGGTTTACTGATACTCCATTACACTGTGTAGTCAATCAATGTGTTGCCCTTCATTAGCAGGACTTCAGAGCATTCTGCAAAACTAACTGTCAGTCATTAACTGACATTAATGAATGTCAAGCTTCGATGCATTTCCAACAGCACCTGCGCCTGCATCTGCGGTACAATGAATACAGGGTTTGTGTTTCTGATTTTTAGTAAATAAACCTTTAGCATACCCCAGAAGAACCAATCAAGGAGGTTCATGGATAATCACTGTAGTTTTCTTTGGCCAGTTCAGAAGCTAAGTGTAGACATCTCTGTTAAACATGGAGAGTAGTCCAGGGCAGTGAAGGAACACAAGATTTCCACTTGCAGGGTAGAGACCATAGTCTGGCTTAGCCACTTACACCACCTGTATTACCTTGGGCAAGTAATGAATCCTTTCCTTGCCTCAGTGTCGTCTTCTGTAAATTGGGATGGCAACAGTCCTTACCTTATGGAATTGTTGTATTGGTCATAACATGACTAAAGTTCCAGACACCTGGTAGGCAGCCGGCATATGGGATCTGTTACTATGATGGAGAGCTACGGTACTTGCTTTCTCTTTAGCTTACCTACAGTCAACTTTTAATGCATACCTATACCTAGTAGAGCTCGAAAAACATAAGACAACTTCTCCAATGTTTGCCTTACAGAAATCAAATCTCATTACTATTATATATTTTTGTGGGAGAAAGAGTCTCACTCTGTCGCCCTGGGTAGAATGTAGTGATGTCATCATAGCTCACTGCAGCCTCAAAATCCTGGGCTCAAGCCATCCTCCTGCCTCAGCCTCCTGAGTAGCTGGGACTACAAGGGTGTGCCACCATGCCCAGCTAACTTTTCTATTTTTTATAGAGATGGGTCCTGCTCTTGCTCAGGCTGGTCTTGAACTCCAGGCCTCAAGCAGTCCTCCTGCCTTGGCCTCCCAGAACGTGGCAACGGTTACAGGCGTGAGCCACTGTGCCTGGCCTCATTACTTCTTAATCTCCTTCTGATGTGGAGAAAAATTATTACGCTGTTTATATTTTCTTGAGCCTGTGGTCAATTAGATATTAACAGGGTTAGATAAGAACTCTTCTACTACGAAATGTAGAAGAATTTGTCCAGAAGTGGAAGTCAAGTGTAGGGACATCTGCTGTGATCATGTTATGAGGCCTCAGGGAAATGTAAACTTTCTAGGTTTGGGGCTGGGCCTTTGCAATACCCGGGGTGTGGGCTGTGTGGTTTCAAGGCTACTTCTAACTGAGGTGCCATGTTACTGTTTGCTCACTTGGCAAGCTCTGTTTTCTCTCAACAATTCCAGTTTTAAAGCTTTCCTTGCACTCATAGCTCACAGAATGATGAGCTGGAAGAGACATAGACACCATCTCGGGTAACATTCTGGTTTTACAAATGAGGAAACTGGGACTTAGAGAATAAGGCTCTTTTCCCCCTTTATATCATACAGCTAGTTTTTGACTACACTAAAACCAGAACCCAGGTGTCCTGACTCCTAGATTGCTGCTCTTTCCTTTCTACCACATTGTTTCTTTCCCACAAATGGGTTTTCACATTTAAGAACCAAACATGAAAATATAGCATAGCTAATCTTTGACTGGCACCAACAAGCTAGTCATTTTATTGGATGACTGCAAAATTAAATAAGTCAAATGGATCTGACTGTTTGAAAGGACTATTTGAAAGGTTTTTACACGTCTACCTATTGATCTTTTAGTCATCTAGAAAGATACCTTATTATTAGACTTGAGTGATAGCAAGAGGGTTATGAATGGCATGCTCGATATGTCCCAAAGGGACTTCTCAGGGACATGACTGGTTTATCTCTGAGCTTTGCATTTTAGAAAACTCAGGAAGCTCTGGACTTCCACTCACTGGCTTACTAGGATCATACACTGTAGCCTCGGAGTCTAACAGTTAATCCGCAACTTCCCTGACTTTATGCTACCTCGTGGTCAGATATTTTCATTCCTGGTAAAATAAGGAAATGATTTCATGTTGAGTAACCAAAGTCAACATAGGAATGTAATAATCACGTGCTTGATCACAAGATGCACAGAGCAAATATGTGTAAACCGAGAAATAACAAATCAAATCAAACTGCTTTGTGAGGTGGTGGACACATTACAGGTCCACATGGTGAGGAGGTGGTGTCCTGTTAACTAGTGACTGCTCTGTGTCCGCCCTGTGGCTCTGGCTTAGGCCACAGTCCAGGTTCCACCCTCCCCTTCCCTTGCTCAGGATGAGTCTTCCATGGAATCCACTGGAACAGAGAGAGGAACTTCTGCATGTTTAATTGGCAGCACTTTTGATGAAAAAGCATATACAGCACTTGAGAACGTGACTGTATCTGAGTTAATTTTGGTGAAAAGAATGTACGTTAGTCTTTCTTTATCTTTAGTTTTGCCTTCCATGGTTTCAGTTACCTGTGATCAACCACGGTCCAAAAATATTAAGATATTTTGAGAGAGAGAGAGGGGGAGAGACCATTTTTATTACAGTATGTTCTTATAATTGTTTCTTTGTATTATTAGTTATCATTGTTAATCTCTTACTGTGCTTAATTTATAAATTAAACTTTATTATAGGTATGTACGTATAGGGAAAAACATAGTATATATAGGGTTCAGTACTTCCATGGTTTCAGGCCTCTAATGGGGGTCTTGAAACATATTCCCCTCAGATAAGGGGGAACTGTTTTTTGCACTAATTTTGAAGAAAAATCATTTGTGAAAATGATTTTTATAAAACTCCTTTATTCAAAAAACAGACAAAAACAATCCATTTAAGTTGGTTATTTCCACTATACTAAGAGATGTTTAGCATTCAATTCAAGTCCTTAAAAATTAAGAAAAGGAACCATAAGATGTTATTCCACATTGAAAAGAAATTTTAATTACACATCAAATTGTTGTTTCCGATTACAGTCAGTTGATATACAAGGGAAGGGAAGAATGGAACAAGAAGCAGAAAAGTAGGAGAGAAAAGGCTGAGAAACAGCAAACAAAAACACAGAAAGATATAAGAGGTGAACGAAAGAAAGATTAGAAAAACAAAGAGAGTTGGAAGAGAGAATGATTTTTAGAGACTAAGAAAAAGGATGACAGAACCATGTAGCTTTCCTACCTGGCACTTAAGCCCAGCTTCTCGTCCCTTTGTTGTCCTCTGGCTGAACTGTCACAAGAATGAACTATACATTTCATGAGCATAAGAATTGTGCTGGGTTTTGCTCACGGTTTTCCCAATGCCTAGCACTGACCTAGTAAATGCAAGTAAGAATTACTAAATGAATGAATGAACAAAGGAACAAATGAAGAAAACGAGTGTAGGGAAAGAGAGTTCCGTGGCCCAAGCAGCTTCGGCCGTGTTCACTGAGAGCTGCCATTGTTTCCTCAAAAGCCAGAGGCCTTGGCTGTGACTGAGCCCGGCCCCTGGGACCTGCAACAGCAGTTTCACAAACTCTCACCCATGTTCTGTTTGGCAGAGTTACAGTCTACTAAGTGTTAGAACGTTTTTTTGCAGCTGTTCCTTTTGGAAACTTTCTGAAAGTTGATATTTTCACCATCCCTCCCATCGGGTATCACCAGGTCACCTGGTACCTTCTTACACCAAGCCTAGTCTCTGATTCCCAAATTCTTCTGCCCCAACAGTCCCTCTGGAATCCGTTTCCCGTTATATATAGACCATCTCTTTTCTCCCACAACGCTGCTTTCTTGGCTATGCCAAAAGGATCCCTATCCATTTTGTGCTGCTATAACAGAATACCTGAGACTGGGTAATTTATAATAGGCAGACTTTTATTGGCTGACAATTCTGGAAGCTGGAAAGTCTAATAGCAAGGTGCTGCATCTGGCGAGGGCCTTCTTGCTGTGTCATCATGTGGCAGAAGACGAGAGGGTGAGAGGGAACAAGAGGGGACCAAACTCACCCTTATCTAACAACACCAATCCTACCCAGGAAGGTGGAGCCCTTATGGCCTGATCACCTCTTAAAGGTGCCACCTTTTAATATTGTTGCAATGGCAATTGCAAAGTGACAAGCATTCAAACCATAGCAAGTCCCTTCCTTTTGAGTCCTCTGGTAGCAGCTGTCTATTTCCCCGACCCCTCTGTGTTAAAGGCCCTGGAAGAGGGCCAGCACACTCTGGGCTCCCTGTCACCGAGAAATCATCACACCTTCAACCTCCCACAAAAAAGTGCCTTGCTCTAATCCTTCCCATCTCTGTCCTCTGATGCCTCTGGATCACTCTTGTATATTTATCACAGATTTTGGCCCCTGGTCACCCCCAGCCTCCTCCTCCACCCCAACTACTGACCTCCTTCATGATGACTTCAGGAGCTTTTGTGCACAATTCATCCAAAAGTTTAGACTCAGCAAATTCCATGATTTTTTAAATTGTGGTGAAATCTATATAACATAAAATTTACCATTTTAACCATGAAAGTGTACAGTTTTGTGGCATTAAGCACATTCACGTGATTCTGCAACCATCACCACCAGTCTAACTCCAGAAATTTTTCATCTTCCCCAGCTAAAACTCTGTACCATTGAACACTAATTCCTCAAGTTCAGCCTTATTTACTTTTACCAGATTTAAGGCATTCTCACCTCAGAATTTTCATTTCCCAAAGTTGTTCCAACTTCAGAATTTTAAATTTCATTATTCCACTTTCTGGCCACAGTGTTCCTGTCTTGCCAGCACACCTCCATGCAGATAGATCTGAGTTGGGATCCCGGCTAATCCACCTGCCCTCCTCGAGTCTTGGCCCATTGTGTGTTGCTATAAAGGAATACCCGACGCTGGGTAATTTATAAAGAAAAGAGGTTTATTTAGCTCACAGTTCTGCAGGCTGTATAAGAAGCATGGCGCTGGCACCTGCTCAGCCTCTGCTGAGGGCTTTTGTGCTGGGTCAAAACATGGTGGAGAAGGTCAAAGGGCCTGAAATGGCATGTGCAAAAAGAGACCAAACCTAAAGAGCATCCCAGCTTTATGACAACCCAGCTCTCTCATGAGAACTAATCCATTCCTCCAAGAACCAGTACAGTCTTGCAAGAGCAAGAACTCACTCACTACCGGCAGAATGGCACCGAGCTATTCGTGCAGGATCCACTCCATGACCCAAACACCTCCCGCTAGGCCCACCTCCAAACTGGGGATCACACTTGAACATGAGGTTTGGAGGGGACAAACAACCCATATGCAAACCATAGCACCTCAGTTTCTTAATTTGTAAACTGCAGATAATAGATAACTATCGTAGATAATATAGTTACTAGCTAGATACTAGAACCTAAGTTCCTGGGATCGTTGAAAAGATTAAATGCTTATGGAGTATTTAGCACGGTCTGTTCTTCTCCATCCTTCCTACCAGTCCACACATTAATGTTCATCAATCCAACCACCGCTCTGCTGACATCCTTGGCTTCTTACACCTTTATCTTTCTGATGCCCATCCTAGGGAGACACAGCACCCTGTGTCAGTCCAGCTCTCTGCCTCATCTGCACATCCACCTGGGCTGTTGGTGACCAGTGGTCTTTGCTGCAGTCATCACAAGGCGCGGTCTCCCACTCCACTGGGCCATCTGTATATTGGGCAAGCATTTAGTGGGTCCCTATTTGGTTCCCTCTGCCCTTTCCTCACATCAGCTATTTCTGATCTTTCTCCTCTGTTCCATCCCCCTACCCTGCACTGCCCAGCAGTAGTCATTTGTTTTCTCTCTCTCCCCGTAGACCAGAGTTCTTACGCTTTAGGGACGTAAGAACCGCGCGCATCCCTTGAGGTTCTGATTGGGTAAGAGGTAGTGGGGTTGGAATCTCAATTTTAACAAGCTGCCCCAGGGGGTGCTGGCAGACACAGTGTGCAGTCCCCTCTTTGTGACGGGCTGTCCTGAGCCACAAGCTCTGACAGAGCAGGCACATAGCTTATCTGCCTTTCACTCCTAAATACGTAACAATAGACATTAGCGGACTGATTGAATGAATGAATCTGTCACATTGCACTTCAGAGTAAGTTACTGCCCTCCTTTGAAATGCTAATTTGCTACAGCTATTTAAATGCAGTTTAAAACTCTTCGAGATGTTTTATCTTTAATTCTTTATCAGCCTTTTTCACAGCCATTGTGGGTAGGGAACTATAAAGAACTTGTTATTCCCTGACTAGCACCAACAACAAAAAGCCAACCTGAGGGCCAGGTGAGGTTGAGACTGCAGTCCAGAGATTCACAGATGGGGCCTTTCCACTATAACTTAGGAAAGGAAGGAATGCACTCAGATGTGTCTCATTCTAGGGATCCACCAGGAAGAGGTTGTTGTAGCCACTCCAGTGGTCTTCTGTGGGATGGAAAGAACCTTAAGTAGGAAGTTCCCTACCAGGGATGTTGGGGGAAAGTGACTTAGAGAACTAGGGGGACAGAGACAAAGACTGACACACCCAATGGTGGGAAGGTTTCAAATCCCAACTGTACCATTTATTAGCTTGTGACATGGGCAATTAAACTGTTGAAGCCTCTTATTTTCTTATCTGTAAAATGAGGACAATTTGATTTATCTCTCAGAGCTTTTTTGAAGATTGAAAAATGTAATATAAGTCATGTAATGATTCTGTGTTGTTAGGCAATCGGGCAGAGTTTTCACGAGAGCATCTGTCTGTCTCCACCACAATGGAGGAGAAGCGCGCGCGCGCACGCACACACACACACACACACACACACACACCCACACACACACGGCATCTACGCCCCGTCTGCCTAGAAAAACGGAAGTGGTGCCAGCTATTGCCCTCTGAGGAAGTCTAACTCTGAAACCTCACCCCACTGTAATAAAATGTTTCCAAAGGGAGCAGACAGAGTGACCCAGGGCCATGCCCTCCCACTTCCCTCTTCCCTGAGTGGGCCTCAGAGGCCTGCAGAGCTGGTGGGAGCTTCTCCTGAGGAAGTGGGAGGCAAACTACCATGGGTGGCTGGGGCTGGAACATTTCTTTTACCACCTTCCTATTCCGCCGCCCCTCTCTTCTGTGCCAGGGTGAAAGAGAAGCAGCTCATGCCTGTGCTATGCCAATCCCACATACCTGGCTCTGCTCTCCCAGCCTCCAGAGCCTGTGGCATCTTTCAGCGTTCCCTGACTGCCCACAGGCCTCATGGTGCTGTTCTGACTTCTTCAGCCGGGACCTCCGTGGGACCCCCTAGGAAGTTTGCTCTAATATTTGAGATCTTCCTCCAGCCTAAAGCCCCACTTTATTCCCGTCCTCAGCCCCTCTCCACCCCTGGCCAGAGAGTACCTTTTGGTTTGAGCGCTAAAAGACTTTGATTTAAATATTAATAATAATGACCACCTATATGCATTCTTTATAGGACTCTAGGCTCCCTTCCATACTTACTCCCTTGTTCCTGCACATCTATTTGCTTTTAGGAGAAGAATTTGGACTGGTTTCCTCGGATGCGAGCCATGTCCCTTGTTAGCAATGAAGGTGACAGTGAGCAAAATGAAATTCGGAACCTTCAGGAGAAGTTGGAATCGACCATGAGCCTGGTCAAACAGCTGTCGGGGCAGCTGGCGGAGCTCAAGGAGCAGGTCGGTGTGCCCGGGGGTGGAGAGTGGGTGCTGGGGTGGGGTGGGGTCATTCACCACCTTGAGGGAGGGGAGACCCAGAAACCCCTGGGAGCCAGACGCTGTCCACAGAGGATTATAAACTCCCCAAGGAAGCCTCATGCTGCGTGTAGAATACATCTCGGCAAGCAGGGATGTCCGCTTATCCCACCTCCCTCGACTGTGTGTGACAATTTTCTTTCTATGGAAGGGGGAAAGAAGGAAGTGCCAAAATGCAAGGACCTTTTTGTACTTTTTGATAGAAATTCATATTTTCTGACGTGTTAGCAATGACTAAACTCATCAGAAAGGCAGATCGTTGTTAGTGTCTGCGATTTCAATGCTATAAGCAGCTCCTTTATCATATGAAATTGTTAGGAAAAATATCAGCAGTAACCATGGTAGCTATTAAAATGACCATGGTGATGGTGACAATTATGTGACAAGCAAGTTCTGTTTTAAAAGACTCACAGAGAGGGGCTTGTTTTTTCTATTTATGGAAATTCACTTCTTTTAAAAAAAATTCTATTTTTTTTGATACGTATGTTCTATATGATGCCGGACAGTAGGTGCTTGGGAAATATAAACTCAGAACTGCTGTGGCCCCCAGCACTGCCAGCCCTGGGGAGGAGTGGGAGAATCAGCTGAACTCACTCTTTCTCTTTCCCCCCAGATGACAGAACAAAGGAAGAATAAGCAGAGACTGGGCTTCCTCGGATCAAACACACCCCATGTGAATCATCACATGCCACCGCACTGATACCATGGGGGGAAGCCGTGACTAGCCTTTCATCAGTGTCCTGCCTGAGCACTGAATAAAGAGCCGAGAGGGAGGGAAGTGAACAGTGCCTATTGTTGAGAAGTTAAAAACAACCCCGTGCCAAGATGTGGAGTGGGTTAGCTCCAAGGACAATTTATAACTGTGTTTTCATGGTGGAGAAGACCCAACCTAGAGTGCAGCTATTAGAGAGCTCACATCACACTCTCAGTGCAACGGGAAGAATTTGCTCACAGGGCTGGAGAAGGCAGGGAGGAGCCGGGTGGAAGGGGACACAGGGCAGAGAGAACTGTCTTCTGCAAAATCGACAGGCGTCAGTTTTGTCTTAACTGCTTGCTGACTACAACCCCTGTTGTGGTTGGTTGGAATTTCTTTCTTTTAATTGTGGCACATAGGCCCGTGATATAGGAAGGCATACTTTGGTGGCTAAGTTTTCCTAAGGAAAATAACTGAAAAGATTTTTAAAAAGAGTTGAAAAGAAAAACGTTAATGCTTCCAAACCGTAGCTGTCACGGGGCAATTTTCTTATTTATAACCTGAAACACAATGGATGTACAGCTCTAGGAACTTAGTGCTTTGGAGCTTATGCCTCTCACGCTGACAACATAACTGGAACGTGATTGCTTTCGCCGGGATTCAGACGGGCTCTGTCAACGTGGAGCACAAAAGGAGATTTTCACGTAACGTGTTAAAATCATGTTTTAAGTCATGAATAGGCTAAGATTTTAAAAGATTTGGGGAACAAAAAGCCAACAGTAAGTCCCAGGAAAGAATTTTTTGTGGACATATGTATGCTATTAAAATACATTGAGATTCATAAATGAAAATGCTTAAAGGTGACAGGAAATACTGAGAAACTTATGATGGTGGCATTGCCTTTTATAAACATGGAGAAAAAGTATTTGACTCATGTTTGCTGTGCTTAAAGAATTGCTTAAGGAACCAAGTGTTTTTTATTTATCCTATCCCTGCAGTTAGGGGAAAAAAGAAATGTATTGAATATTCAAGAAAATACAGCATTTCAATTGCATATTTAAGACTACCTGTAAGGGCTTTTCAAAATGTAAAAAGGTAATAACTTCTTACCCAAATTGTTTTTATGTTAAATCATGCAATCAGCGTTTGTTGAGGGAGAAGATAGCCTGGCATGGTCGGATTATTCTTAGGGACTATACATTTGGAGTACACAGCAAAATACGAATTATGGCAGTGTCAGGAGAAGGGCTGTGTGACAAGGGAGGAAAGACAGGTGACACTAGACTCTGGGAGATGTTTTGCAAGTTGACCTTTTGGACTTTGCCCCCCAGGAACAAAAGATTGCCTCCAGAGTCTTTAAACTCTCAGTTATTACCAACAAGGTTTAAGGTCCAGACAGGGTTTGCTATGGCAATTTTTAAAGCTTTTGTATTGTTCTAATATAGCTTAAGCTGTTGGTTCCTTTTGAAATTCCTCAAAATTTCAAATCATGATCTGTGTAGAATATATTAATAAAGAGTTCATGTTAGCCCACTTTAATGTTTACCCACTGTGCAGAACCTTTGCAGAAAAGAACCTGAACCAGTCCCTCTTCTACACACTATTAAAATGCAGACTGGAAACAAGGCTGTTGGAACTTGCAGCAGTGAATGTTTTAACTAGGTCTACCGGTTATCTCCAACATCACGTCAAACTAAGAATTCCTCACTCTTGACATGATGATATTTTTCCTGACCAGTAGCTGAAGGACCCTGACATCCATGATCCAAAGATACTAAGAAGTTGTGATGTATTTGCATCAGCACAAAACTTTGAACCTAGTAGTTAATAAATACATGAGAAATTCAGCTGTCCTTCAACTACCCTTAATTCCTTATGAAAACTTTGAACTATATCTCTATTTTTTTTTAAACAGCTTCACCAAAATCAAAGTAGATGAAAGCAACCATTTTTAAAATCCAAGGTCATGATTGCTATTAACAGTAGTAGGTGAAAAATACGTTTTAAAATATTTCAATCAGACAGAGTTGTATGGATAGGGAAAAGAAGAGAAAGGTGGTCAGTACTGAGCATATTCCAATATAGGAACCTATCTCTATTTCAGCACAAAATAAAATATTTCTGGTGTCTGAACTAAAGGTCAAGAGAATAAATTAATTTGTACAGGTGTGAGCAACCTGTCTTTCAGATGACGAACTATCCAGTCTTTTCTGACACCATGAGAGTTTTGTTTTATAGAGAATAAGCCACTGAGCATGCAACTACTATCTAGAAATGACCTAACATCCCCAGCCATCATGTAGTGGCAGCTCACTGTTTCACAGCAAATTTTCTCCTGTGGGAAGTATTCAAAAGAGATTGCAACTAACAAGATTCTTATTTCATCAAAATCTAAATATTTTTCAGTTGTGTTTTTAAATGCCTCTTTCTTTCCTGCCTAAATGCTTAGAGATTGTAAAGCAAAACAAAACAAGAAAAAACACAAGCAGACAAAGAAGGCGCTTTCTAGGGCATTAAATTCATGATGCAAAAGATAATGGGAAATTTGACATTTGATATAAATTTATATTTGTTATGTATATATTTGTTAATGCAACTGGAATATTTGACCTAGGTAAGTATCAATCAACATCCTTATATTTATATAGTGATATTAAATACAATCCTCTTTGATGTTAAGGGAGATTTTTAAAAAATATTTAATTATTAAAATCCATATTGGTTTAAAAGTATCAGTTTCTGCTGAATAAAATTTCTAATTTCAAAAGGGCTTCGTTCCCCTCTGTGCTCCATTCTGAGGCTCAAGAGTTTAATGCAAGTATGTTTTCTGAGTTAAAATAACATTTTTAGATGAGAAAATGCTTGTATCATACAGAACTATAATATTAATAAATAAATTATATACATGCGAAGACTTATATTTTCTACCCCTTAAAAAGTTAACTTAGAAAAGCACTCATTTTCTTGCATATTGACATTGGTGAAGAGGATGCCGTTTCTAGTAGATTGTTGGTAATGTCAGGGAGATAGTTCACTCAAGTCAGAACTAATTGTGTGTTTATCCCATATTCTCAGCTCACAACTCAATGTTTCAACTGCCCTCTTTCTGTGATAGCTGTTCTATTACCAACCATAATGCAGTGTGGCCCACCCTCAGCCCCACACCTAGGACGGGCAATGAGTGGGGAGGCTGGGGAGGTGGTGAGGGAAGGTGGGGATGGGGATTTCTGCTTCCCAGTCCACTGTCACGTTGGCTAATGGGAAGAAAGGGCTTATTCTCCAGGAACCCAGTAGATTGGACATAAGCGAGTCAATATTGCACAGGCATCATGACATAACAGATCACAGACTCAAGAGATAGCCCTTAAACATGCAAAGAACAATGCTTTGTGGAAGAGCAACTGCTATAGGATGGTGTATTCCCTACAGCAGTTCTGAAAGCTACACGGAATGACAAGTCGGCACATTTGGACCCACAGACCCATTGCAATGTGGTGTGATATATGACACATGCACAACAGAGGAGGCGGACATCCTAAAGACAAACACAGATGCCACAGGAGCTAGGCGGGTAACTCAAACGCATGGAATGGTGAGGTGTGCATATGTAGGCAGTGGGGAGGCCATAGTAAGCTCTCTCTTTTCAGATTTTGACAACTAATTCCAGGTTTTAGAAAATGCCTGAGGCCAGCTGAGGGTTGCTCTTTCTAAAGTAATTACTGGGAAAGCTATCCCATTTAGTGGAAGAAAACACACAATATCAAAACCAGAGAGCTAAAATGCATGTGAAAATTGAGAAATCTGAAAAGTCCAGGTAGCCATCTCTGAACTGGAGTGTTTCCACAGACCTGAATAATTTATGAAATTATCAAGGCAGTACTTATGATATCACGAAGTGTGACATTTTTTCTCCTGCAAGAGATTACTCTATTTGCCTCAAAAAACAGGATTTTAGTATAACATGTCAAGGGCAGATAATTTATGTTAATATTAATAATATTAATAAAATTGGATTTGTAAAACTTTTTGTGTGTGATACTTTAAGTGTTTTTTTCATTTCTTGCCGTGTTTCTAAGTAATACCTCCCTTGGTATACAAAGGCATTATTATTGCTATTTCACATAGCAAGATATGAGGTGCTGAAAACTAACTAGATCGACAGGTGGTCCCCAATGCTGATGAGCTTAAGCCACACTGATGAGCTAATCAAGATGGACCAATGTGCCCAGGGCTTATTGGGAGTTGGCCATATCCCCAACTCACCAACACCTACCCGTATAGGTACCCTATGTCTGGTGCCCAGCGTGAGCTCAGTGGGCAGAGGCCATTTGGTCGTCTAGGATTTTCTGGTTCTTAACACCTGCTACTTCAAATGGTAGTTCCCTTAAGAAGAGAACTAAGCATGCAATAGCTGAAATCAACCTGGGTAGCGCCCATCACATGCAATCTATAAATAGAATTCCTTGCTCATGTGAGTATTTCCCAGTGTGCCACAGTTCCTTGAAGTAGTGTGGCAAGAATTGTTTTGTTTTGCTGGGAATCAGAACAAAAGTTGGGGGAGGGGAATTGGGACTGGGAGTTCCTCTTCCAGAGAGAGTAACTGGCACGAAGGGCAGTTCTGTGCATGGAGAAGGGAGTGCGATGGAAGTCTGCCAGTCACCCTGCCCAGCCTGGCCTACCAGGGTGCTTTGAGGAAGTCTTAGGAAGACCTGGTCTTCCGAGAACAATCCCAGGCCAGAAGTCTGTGTACATCAGCCTCGCCTCTGTCCCTCCCCCACAGCAGAGGTGCTGGCACCTTCCATAGAGTCACATGGCAAGCAAACACAGACAGCAAATTTTCTGCAGGTAGAAAATGTATAAGAAACAGATAAGTTAGTAAACTCAGTGTGACTCAACTTAACAGAAAATCCTGTTTTTTACTATTTCAATATGGATTTCCCCCCAAGTTCCCTTTTAACTCTGGTCCTTGGGGCAAAATCAGCTCCAGGTAGAGCTGCCGGGCTCACAGCCATGGGCGTGTGGAAGCAGGGGCGGATTTCCTCTGCAACCCCCCGCAGCACAGCCCTCCAGAGCTCGCCTCCCTCAAATCTACTTGCGTAGGGAAAAGCCGCTTCTGAGGCCCCTCCCTGCTCTAGTAACTGTGCTGTCTCTTTTGTTGTTTTTGTAATTATCTTCATTTTGGACAATTGCATCCTCCATTTTGCATACCGTAACCTGTTCCCTCCTCTCTTTCAACATGGGTCAGAAGTGTTTCTATGATCCTGATTGTCTCAGCACTGTGTACTCAAATAAAAATTCTGTGACCACAGTACCTTAAAATTAGGACCTGCTTTATAAAACATATTAATGTATAACTATCAATTAGGGTTTTATCAGGAAACAGAATCACTATCAGTAACATGGACTGAAAATTGTATTTTAGGGATTAGACATCGTATAGATATGATGAAGAATTGGTGAAGAACTCAATGGAAGGTGCTGCTTCTGCATCTGGCAGTGGGTCTGAAGTGACTCTTAGTCAAGGGAGCTGGCAGTCAGGAAAGAAAATTGGGCACGGAGTGCAGGAGAGCAAGGGCAAGCTGGAACCCACGAGGACAAACTGAAATCTGCATCCAGCTCTCACCACCTCCCAACTCCATAGTGCACAGACCTAAAGAAGCTGCTGATGCCCTTCACCATGGAAATGCACATGCGTCTGACCCAGGACTCCGAGAAGATGCAGGAGGAGATCGGATGTGAGCTGGAGGATTGTGGGCTGACTACTGCCCCAGACAAACAAAGATAAGCCAGGAGATCGGGGGCAGCCACCTGTCACCTGCTCCTTTTAACCTTAGTGGCTACTGCTTCACTTCCACCTTCCAAATCTCATGAGCTGGTCAAACCTAACATGTAACCCTAGGAGTAAGGGAATTCTAAGAAATTCTGTAGTTCTAGCTTAGCTAATTTGACATAGTGCAAAACCACTCCATTGGAGTAGACCTTAATGCTCACCAACGGGGAAGCTCCTTCTCATAGTGGGTGCACAGAAGCCACACTGCCCTGAACCCATTGCAATTGAGTGGAAACACAGCTAGTTCTGACTGATGGATTGTGTATACAGTTGACACTCTGAGACAATAAAGAGCCACTATACAACCTCCACTTCTTTTTCTGTCACGTCAATCACAGAGGCCAAGATGGAACCAGCCTAAATCCCTGAGTCACCTCTTTTGAAGGGAGCTACCCTGGAGAGCCTTGAGACCTACAGCAGAGTTGATATGAGTGAGAAATAAACTTTCCTATGTTATGCCATTGAAATTTAACGGTTTGTTTTTTTCTTTCTGGTGGTTGTTAAATAAATGAGATTGGGGTGTGTGTGTGATAATTTCTAACTGCAGTGCAACCCAGCCTACCTGACTAATATATTAGACACCGAAAAATTGACCAAAATATACAACTTCTGGGATTTATCCAAGAAAAATATAAAATAAGAAGAAAATCTATACAGTTGTATTTTGTTATTCATGGGGAATTGGTTCCAGAACCCCACCCCAAAGGATATCAGAATCCATGGATGCTCAAGTCCCTTATAGAAAATGATACAATATAGTATTTGCATGTGAGCTATGCATATCCTTCCATGTGCTTTAAATCATCTCTAGGTTACTTATAACACCTAATACAATGTAAATGCTATATAAATAGTTATACTGTTTTGTTTATGGAATAATAACAAGAAAAAAGTCTGCACATGGTAACCATCCATTTTTTTCCCCAAATATTTTTAATCCAGAGTTGGTTGAATCCATGGATGCAGGGTCCACAGATACGGAGAGCCGAATATATACACAAAATATTCATCGTATCATTATTCATAATTCAAAAATTGAGCACAGTCCAAATGTCCAGCAATTTGGGTGTGTTTAACAATGTATAAGTCAGACATAGAATGGAATGTTATGAATATATGAGAAGTATGTATAATAAACAGGCAATTTTGAAAAAGGCAAGATAAATTTTTAATGGCTATAAAATTGTACACACACCATTATCTTAACTATATAAAAGCATGTATCTTAAGAAAACTTGAGCAGAATACACTACAATGATATCCATGATAAAATAGCTATAGGATACACATTATTTTCCTTTTTCTTTATTTTCTAAACTTTTTGTAGTTTTCAAAATTGCTTTTGTAGTTTAATAACATTTTTTAAAGAAATGAACATTGTAATGACTTAAATTCAACAGTGTTTCCTAAGAACAAGTTTACATTTTTAAAGGATCACTAGAATTGTAGATTATGTGAATACCACAGCCATGGTTTATATTGATTTCAATAAAGCATTTAAGAAAAGTTTCCATGACATTCCTGTTGACAAGATAGAGAAATTTGTCCTGGATCAGAGTGGAGATCTACAAATTTGCATGCAAGTGAACAATTTCACTTAATGTGAGACTAGAGTAAAATATCCTTGGCCCGTTGTTAGGTCTCCGTCCTTGGCTTTCACAACCAATGTTTATTTCAATGTCTGGAATAAAGAAATAGACAGCAAAATTATAAAATGTGGAGCTGACATAAAGTTGGGAAGTAGAGTTAACATGATTGATGACAGAGCAACGATAATATCAGAAAACTGGAACGATGAACAAAGCTGTTCCGACGGACTTTGAGAAATGCAAAGTTTAGCTCCAAAAAGCTCAGTTGCATAAATACAGGATAGAGCAGATGGTTGATCACATGAAACTCAAACAAACCTTGAGATGTGAATAACCCCCACCTCCATCCCTATATATTTATTTATTTCAACAAATATTTATTCAGTACCTTTGAAATTTAAGGAATTTTGCAGACGTGCAGGCAAGATACGATGATGGTTTTATCTTAAGGAATAGGCTCTAGAGATGGAAAGGAGGGTTGGTTACAAGAAGTACTCAAGAAGGGGAATCTACAGAACTTGGTGCTCAACTTGGTGAGGACTAAGGTGGAGGGAGCCACCCAGAATGACGCCTGGGCTTTGGTTTGCTGAATGGGAAAACTGAGATAGGCAACACTGGAGGAGGAGGCAGCTGTAGGGAGGAGTAGAAGATGACTTTATTCTTGGATATTATGAGTTTTAGTTGTTTTAGAGACATTCAGCAAAAAATAGTTTTTAGACAGTTGGATATAATATAGATGTAGATCTGAGAAAAGTCAGAGCTAGAGATAAAAGATTTAAGAGTCATCAAGACATACATGGCAACAAGATCAGCGGTCCCCAGATCCCTGGCCAGGGCTGAGACCGGGTGGGTCCTGTTAGGAACTGGGCTGCTCATCACAGCCTGAGCTCTGTCCTCCAACCCTCATCCTGTGGAAAAATTGCCTTTGGTGAAACCAGTCCCTGGTGCTGAAAAGGTTGGGGATCACTCTTAGACTATCCAGAGCCTGACGCACCTCTTCCTAATTTTTTAGTCACAAACTTATAAAAACTAGAGGGGAAACCATAACTAATATCACATAAAAACAAAATATCCATAAACATACACAAACATAATAACAATATCACTACTAAAGCTAAGAAAAGTCTATTAAGGAACTTTTCTAAACATTTCTTGGATGACACACTGGACATTCCATTCTCAGAATTAGTTCATGAAGAGCTGAAAGAAACTAGGAGAAAACTTTGTCTCACCCCAACAATTTGTCACTAATTCCAGGACATGGGCCACACTCATCTGGAAAATAGGTGGCCATCCCTTTTTACTCAAGAACTATGTTCTGTGTCCCTCAGTTCCAGTGTCAGTCCATTCCCATCAGATCTTCTTGTTTTACCTCTAGCAATAAACTTCCTGTAAAGGATACTACAGGAAGCAGAATGGGGTGGGAGAGAAGCAAGGTGCATGTTGCCATGTTTTATGAGCCTGGAAAGGAAGATTTCTGGGAATAATACTGGTCATTGCGGGTCTACACGTAAGTTGAATGAAAAACAACGCACTGCATCTGACTTTAATAGAATCTAGAATCAGTGTAGAAGGATGTACTTTTGCTCTATAAGAATTGCTTATTGGGCACTGCAATCTAGGATGCCAGCCATGCATATCAACCTGCCTCGATCAAGAAGAGCAAAGAGGAAGTGGGGAAACTGATCTACCAAAAGGAGCTCCGTATTCTCCTTCCTCCAGCGCTGCTGATTGAGGGCCACTGGAAAGGTGGCACAGGATGGCCGCGCTGTCACAAGAGATCCCCCTAAAGAACCAAGTCCCAGCCAAACTTTCAAGTCAGCCTTCACGTGGTAAGGATGCCATTGAACGTTGAACTAAAGGGGGAGGTGGCAGAAGAGCTTTCTCTGCATCTGAATATTTTAATACCCCTCTGAGTTTCATTACAGGAAGAACTACTGGTAGTATGAGCTCAGGAGATTTTAAGTGAGAAGGATCTGTTCAAACGTGCCTCTAATAGGCTCCAACTTTCTGGCTTCAAGATACACAGCACATGGCGATCTGCCTGGGTCACTCAACAATTTCACAGTGTTCTCTTTGTTCGACACATGCACTGTAGTGTGTCCCTTCTCTTGGTTGAAAATAATACAGCAGCACTGTGTGTGGACACGCACACAGATAAACACAAATATTGATAATGAATGCATTACATTACAAAGTGTTAAGACCGATTTTGTTTGCACCCTGCACAATACAATCTTATGACTCTTTAAACACCTTGGGCTGGCGCAGGGATCGAGCCATGTGATGGTCTGTGCTGGGAAGGCCGTGCCCCTCTCTGGCCAGGCTCCATGTCTCCTGTCTGAGGTGAACTGTCCATTATCCATTAGTCACTTTTTAAAATTAAAAGCAATTGTGCTGGATATGAAGAATGGCAGATGAAGTGGACAACTGACTTCAGAATATGCCCTGTGAAAAAAAAGCACTGTTGGGTGGAGAATAATGACCCTAATATTTTGTCATTTTTCCATTAGCTCGTTGGCTAATAGCCGATGATGTACCCCTAAGTGAGTAATGCCCTGAGTGCTGACTTCATGCTTGGTACTATACCCCAGGTCGCGAGTGGCAGACAGGTAATGAATCAAAATAAAAAGACATGACATGTCTTGACAGCTACTGAGAGGTACAGATACATGGACGATGATGAAGCAAGTGGTAAGATAAGAGAAAGAGATTATAAAGCCCAGAGGAAAGAGCTTGGAAGAGAGGGCAGAGAAGTTCATGGAAGAAGATTCACATTTGAGCAAAACTGGTAGCAGCGAACATTCCCTGTGTGTACACTCAGGGGTGGCTCTTTCTCTAAGCATCACATGTGTCTTAACTCATTTAATCCTCACACGACCCCATAAAGTAAATATGTAATTATCTCTGCTTTAAAGATGAGGAAACCAAGGCACAGGCAGGTTAAGCAATTTGCCAAAAGTCCCACAACGGGTAAGTGGGGATCAGAATGGAGGCAGTCTGATTCTAGAAGGCACACTCTTATCCCACATTCTGTTCACTTAAGACAAATAGAAGATACGGGATGAATAGTGTTCGAGGGGGAATGGGACTGGATCTGTTATGGCTGAATGTGTGTGTCCCCACACAAATTTGCATGTTGAAATCCTAATGCCCAGTGTGATGGAATGAGAAGGTGAGGCCTTTGGAAGGTGATTAGGTGGAATCTTCGGGAGTAGAATGAGTTTATGAAAGAGACCCCAGTGAGCTCTCCGCTTTCTTTCTGTCATGTGAGGATACAGTAAGTTGTGAGTCTACAACCCAGAGGAGGACCCTCACCACAAATTGTGTCAAGGTGGCACCTTGGTCTTGGATGAAGAACTGTGAGAAGTAAATTTCTGTTGTTTAAGCCACCAGTCTATGGTATTCTGTGATAGCAGCCCGAGCTGGCTAAGACCACAGCAGTGTTGTTCAGTATGTAAGGTAGGGTAGAAGCAGAAGGAAAGCTAGGTAGCTCTTAGGTCAAGACATCAGGATAAACACCTGACAGAAGGAAGATAATGAAGACAAGCTCTGCCTCTTCCTACTTTTATGATCAAACATCCATCAGGTTCAGACGCTATTCTGGGCACCGAGCTAGGCACTGGAGATATGAAGATAAATGAAACAACCACCGGTCTTCAGGTGTTCCCATTGCAAGGATGAGAAAAATCAAAAAATGTATTTTAAGACAATGAGGTAAATACTACAATCAAAGAATAGAAGATGCCATGGGAGCTCAAAAGAAGAAGTGCTATATCCAAAGTGCTGAGAGAGATTGTCCAGAGGAGGTGACATCTGAGCAATTGAATGGGAATTCAGAATTAGCCAGGGAAAGGATTCAGGAAGGGGGACATTGAAGTCTCAGGAAGAATGAAAGCAAACAGAGAGTCAGAAGATAGCAAAAAACATTCTTCATGGAATGGCCAAGGTCAAACATGGCTGGTGTGTCATGGAGAAGTAGCTGAGAAACTGTTCTAGATGATTATCCTAAGGAGTAATGGGTGGAGCCAGCAGAGCATGATCACATTGAGTTTTAGGGGCATAACTGGAGGCAGAGTGAAGTCTGGAGTGGAGAGGAAGAAGCAATGGACAGGAAGGTCAGCTCAAATGAAAGTTGTTGCAAAGACACAACCAAGAGAACAGAAGGCCTGCCTGAGAGCCATAATGATCTGATGAATAAATGTGAACAGACCTGAGAGACACAAATGACATAGAGGTCCAGGATTTTAGACCAATAATAGGTCAGGGAGGGAGAGTTTTTGAGGATTATCTGAGGGTTCTAATTTGGGAGAGAGGGTAGATGTCCATCAGCGGGGAGAGACAATTCTTAAGAGCGGGTATGTTTGTGACCTGTTGGACTTGAGGAATCCGCAAGGCTGGCAGATAAATATTATTGTAGGCTTTGTAATTGCTGAGGCAAAATAACGTCATCATTGTGATGTCCTGACACCTTATTTTGCATGCCAGATAGTTCCACTGCAAAGACATCAGCAATGGATAATAGTTATCAGGCAATTGAATCAATTTCCTGAACAGTATAGACGGAGAAGCAACAATTGCAGTGTATTTTGAGTTCGGTTAAGAAGAAACAAAATTTGTATTGAGTTTTACAGCACTTTGACATATGTTGTTACTTTTAATCTCCCCAGCAACCTTAAAGGCAGGTCATCTTTAATATCCTCCTGTTTTTACAGATGAGGAAATCTGAGTCTAAATGAGTTGTCTCAGTTATCACATAGTTAATTAGTAGCAGGGCGAGGGCATGACCACCTCCTTCCACTTTTGCCCGTAGAGATCATTCTCGTGACACTGCATACCCCCTGAAGTCAGAGCTGTGATCTCGTGACCCGAATGCCTTGCACAACGCCTAGGATGTGATAGCGCTGAATCACCGCTTGTGGAATGAATAAATGGACGCCACACATCTAGCATTCCAGAAGTGTTCACCGTGTTAAATAACTATATTCCTGGGTAAATATTTTCATGGAAATGAAAAATTAAAGACACCAGCGAACCAGGTGCTACGTTACGTGAAACAGCTTAGGAGAGTGAGTAGACTCCATTAGTAAAAATAATAAGTATGAAGAATTAATGTTTTAAAAAGGAATGCATAAAAAGATATTTCCATGTAATATAATTAATTTCCCCAACTGCTGGCAGGAAGGCCGTTTCCTGGATCCCACCTGAACAAGCATTTTCATTGCTTACTTTCCAAGGGTGTGTCTATACACCAACTCTCATCACCTTCTCTGTCTGTCTCTCTCTATTTTATTGCATGACATTTTCATTGAGCTATTGAAATTGGATGTGTCAGACACATTAAAAGCAATGGCAGTTGTGGCAAGTTAGTTGATATATTTTAAAATAAACCAAGAGGGCCATGTAGATGTCAGGGGAATAAATTGCTCTGTTTAGCAACAAGTGATTTATTTAACCACCGTAGACAGGGTCCAGGGGAGTGCCAAGCTGCATACATTTTGGTCGGGAAAAGCTGAGCTATTTTCTCAGAAATCTCTCATGTGGGATTAAAATAAGAGGAGGAGAAGTTTATGGGAAGATTAATTAAATTCTTGATTTGGGAATGACCCTATGGAATGAATTTTATTTCCCATATGCTGCAAAATTGACCTTACAGTGTTTGTGGAGGTGAGACACATTCCGGAAGCATCAGGTATTAGCAGTGACCCTGATTTCATGGGCTGCACTCAGACTGCAGCCTCAGCATTTCTCCCCGGCTGGCTTCCGAGGGCAAAGCGTGGTGTTTCCGAGAGTGTGGTAAGAGAAGGCAGAAGTCTGGGACTTCACTCTTTCTTCCTCTCCCCATTCAGCCTTCATTAGTGACTGCTAGATACCGGGTAATCGATACATGCGAATTGATTGGAATCTGCCGTTCACAACGCGGCAGGCAAAACACAGGCCCTGGAAAGAGACGGCCCAGGTTTGCACCCTGGTTCTGCCGCTTAATCACTGCCTGCCCGTGAACCAGTTCCTGACCTTCCTTTTCTCATTTTTCTCATTCCTAGATGAAGATAGCAATACTACTAGTGCATGTGAAGTTAAATAAGTCACTACAATCGCAGAAGGGTACCATCCGCAATTGTCTGTTACCTGCTCTGTCAGTGATTCCCTCTCTGGGTATAGACACACCCTTTCCCTTAGCATAGAATCCTTGAGCCTACGTCCTCCTTCCGTTGTGACTTTATTCCTTTTCTCTCGTTTATGTCAAAACGCCTGGAAAGAATTGTATGTTTGCTCTTTGATCCACTCAGTCAGACTCTAATCTCTACTATTGAAATGAAACTGTTCATTAAAATCTCCCACAAGCCCCGTCTTGCCTAACATAAAGGTCGATTCTGATCTCTCACGAGACTCAACCTTTCAGTGGCAGTTGACCTGTCCCTGACTCCCTTATTCTTAATCCACTATTCACTTTCTCAGTTTCCTTTGCAGGTACTGCCTTACTGTAGTGCCCCAGGGTCTAGTCCCAGGAACTCATCTCTCCTTTTTCTACACTCCCAAGATGATTTCATCCAGTCTCATGCTAGCTATAGATAGAAATTTAGACACATGGCCATGACTCCCAAATCAATACCGCCAGCTCCAACTCTTCCCCTGGAATTCCCTGGACTCCAACTTATTTTTCATATTTCCGTTTAGATGAATGATAGGCCTCTCAATAGTCAGCCCTCATTATACACAAGTTCCACATTTTCAGATTTGCCTGATCACTAAAGTTTATTTGTGATCCCCAAATAAGTACTCATAGTGCTTTCTTTCATAGTCATTTGCAGACATGGACAGGGCAGTAAAAAATTTGAGTCACCCACGTGTTTGTTCCAGCTGAGGTTAGACAAGGTGGTGTTCCACCTTCTTGCTTCAACTCTCATAATGGAAATAAGCATCCTTTTCATGATCTATTTAGTGCTCTATTTTTCACATTTTTATGCTTTTTGTTGGTGATTTTGCTGTTTAAAACAGCATCCAGCTATTGTGCTAAAGTGCTGTCTAGTGTTCCTAAGTGCAAGAAGGCTGTGATGTGCCTTTTGGAAAAAAAAAAAACAACACAGGTGCTTGAATAGCTTCATTCAGGCATGAGTTGTAGCGCTATCGGGTGTGAGTCCAATATTAATGAATCATCAATATATATTACATACTGTACCTTTAAATAGAAACACACATAAAACTTTTGCTTTTTGTTGACAATATGATCTTATGTCTAGAATACCCCAAAGACTCCACCAAGAGACTCATGGAATTGATAAATAAATTCAGCAAAGTCTCAGTTTACAAAAATCAATGTACACAAATCAGTAGCATTCCTATACACCAGTAACAGTCAAACTGGAGTCAAATCAATGACTCAATACCATTCACAATAGCTATAAAGAAAACAAAATACCTAGGAATATACTTAACCAAGGAGGTGAACGATCTCTACAAAGAGAACTATGAAACACTGAGGAAAGAAATTGCAGATGACACAAGCAAATGGAAAAACATATCATGCTCATGGATCAGGAGTTCAACATTGTTAAAATGGCCATTCTACCCCAAGTGATTTACAGAGTCAATGCAATCCCCATCAAAATACCTAACATCATCTTCCACATATATCCAAAAAATAAAGAAAAAAACGGAGATAATATCACTCCTATTTCACACTGTGACTGACCTGTAGCAGTGTTAAAATATACTTTAAACAGCCTTACCTGCCCCTTTGGCTTGCTCCTGGGCCATCCTCAGCAAGTCTGTTCAGGGAAGGCAGGCGTAAGGATCGACTTATGCAGGACAATGACACATCACACCCCAAAGCAGACATCAGAAATGCTGAGATCTACTGCCCCTGCCCCTCAGCTTTAAGAAGGGGAATTAAGAATGACCATGTTGTTTTAGAAAATATCATCTTGAAATCTCTATAGATGGGCTGATTTGCTTTGATTGCCTTGTGAAGTACCCATTTCCTTCCCATTATAGATTATGGAGTAGACAGCTTTCTTCTTAAAGGAAGACATACCATTTTAAAACTTTTCTTCCCACACAGGATGCACCACAGGGAGATCACCATCCAGCCCTCTGTGTTATTATAACTCAGGACATTCATGTAGGTTTAATGCTTGAGAAGTGAACTGCATGATTCCCAGATGTTAGGGCCCCTTGCCAAGAATGTTTGCTTAACATTGAAAGAAAGGTTTCCCTGGGAACATACTTCCTGGTGAACAAGATCAGGTGCTGCTTAATAGATATTGAGTAGATGCAGAGTAAATCATGGGCTGACATAGGGGAATTGGCAGCTGCTTAGGCAAACTCACTCTTCAGCCTTGGCCAGCAACCCAGAAGTTTAAAGAGTCAAGGCTGGAAGCCACAGGCATTGAGGATCTAAGAAACCACCTACAAGATCATCCTTCCTCCAGGCTCAGCCTCCTCAAACAAAAATCCCAGTCTGTTCCCAGGCCGGAGAGCCTCCAGGGTAGGAATTGCTCAAGCCTTGGTTCACAGATATGTCACTGTATTCATTTGCTCAGTAAGTATGTGTGCAGGCTGTCCCCATATATGATAGACAGTCCAAGTTCACAAAAGACTCAGGGAATTTAAAAATTGATTTTCACATTATCGTCATGAAAACATTGGAACATACAGGCAAGCATCATCAATTTTAAAAAGGACTCAAAATCCCCAAATCCGGAGATTAAACATTGTTAACAATCTACTGTGTCTCCTTCTGGCCTTTTATCTCTATGTGTAGGAGTGTATATATAGATTTTTTTTATTTCAAAATATTATAGGGGTACAAATGTTTTTGGTTACATGTATTGATTTTGTTATGCTTGAGTCAGGATTATAAGTGTGCCCATCACCCAGATGGTATTCACTGTACCAAATAGGTAGGTTTTCGCCCATCCCCTCCCCACTGCTTGATTGCCACTGAGTTTTACTTCCCTCTGTGCATGTGTGTTCATTGGTTAGTTCCAATTTAATAGCAAGGACATGTGGTGTTTGTTTTTCCATTCTTTAGATACTTCACTTAGGATAATGGACTCCAGTTTCATCCTTATTCACGGCTGAGTAGTATTCCATAGTATACATATGCCATATTTTGTTCATCCATTCATAAATAGATGGGCACTAGGGCTGATTTCACATCTATGCAATTGTGAATTCTACTGCAATAAACATTTGAGTGTAGGTGTTTTTTGATAAAATCAAAAAACTTTGACTTCTTTTCCTTTGGGTAAATACCTAGTAGTGGGATTGCTGGATTGAATGGTAGGTCTACTTTTGATTCTTTGAGGAATCTCCTTACTGTTTTCCACAGAGGTTGTGCTAATTTGCAGTGTATAAGCATTCCTCTCTCTCTGCATACATGTCGGCATCTATTGTTTTTGGACTTTTTAATAAAAGCCATTCTAACTGGGATAAGGTGATATCCCGTTTTGGTTTTAATTTGTATTTCCCTGATAATAATGAGTGATGTTGAGCATTTTTTCATACGTTTGTTAGCCATTTGTCTCTTTTCTTTAGAAAAGCTTCTGTTCATGTCTTTTGACCACTTTCTAATGGGGTTGTTTGTTTTTTTCCTTGCTGGTTTGCTTGAGTTCTTTTTATATTCTGGTTATTAGCCCTTTATCTGATGTATAGCTTGTGACTGTTTTCTTCCATTCTGTAGGTTGTCTATTTGCTCTGTTGGTTACTTCCTTAGCTGCACAGAAGCTTTTCAATTTAATCAAGTCCCATTTATTTATTTTTGTGTTGCTGTGATTGCCAATGGGGTCTCAGTCATAAATTCTTTGCCTAGGCCAATATCTGGAAAAGTCTTTCCAAAATTTTCTTCTAGAATTCTTATGGTTTCATGCCTTACATTTAAGTCTTTTATCCATCTTGAATTGATTTTTGTGAGTGGTGAGAGACATGGATCCTGTTTCATTCTTCTGTATGTGGCTATCCACTTTTCCCAGCACCCTTTATTGGATAGAGCTTCCTTTCCCCAGTGTATGCTGTTGTCTGCTTTGTCAAAGATCAGGTGGCTGTTTTTGGATGGTTTTTTATCTGGTTCTGTCTTTTGTTCTATTGATCTGTCTCTATTTTTGTGCCAATACCATGCTGTTTTGGTTACTACAGCCTTGTAGTATAATGTGAAGTCTGGTAATGTGATGCCTTTAGATTTGTTCTTTTTGCTTGAGATTGCTTTAGCTAGCCAGGCTTTTTTCCGGTTCCAAATGAAGCATACAATTATTTTTTTCTATATCTGTGAAATATGACATTGGTATTTTGATGGGGATTGAATTGAATCTGTAAATCACTTTGGGTAGGATGGACATTTTAACAATGTTGATTCTAATGATCTATGAGTATAACATGCTTTTCCCATTGGTTTGTGTTGTCTGTAATTTCTTTCCTCAATGTTTTGTAGTTCTCTTTGTAGAGGCTTTTTACCTCCTTGGTTAAGTGTATTCGTAGGTCTATTTTTTTTATTTGAGGCTATTGTGAATTGTATTGAGTCATTGATTTGACTCTCAGTTTGACTTTTATTAGTGTATAAGAATACTACTGATTTGTGTACACTGATTTTGTAAACTGAGACTTTGCTGAATTTATTTATCAATTCCATGAGTCTCTTGGTGGAATCTTTGGGGTTTTCTAGATATAAAATCATATCATCAGCAAAAAGCGACACTTTGGCCTCCTCTTTCCCAATTTGGATATCCGTTATTTCTTTCTCTTGCCTGATTTCTCTGGCTAGGACTTCCAGCACTGTGTTGAATAGAAATGGTGACAGTGGGCACCCTCATCCTGTTCCAGTACTTAGGCAGAATGCTTTCAACTTTTCCCCATTCAGTATGATGTTGGCTGTGGGTTTGTCATATATGGCTTTTATAAACTTGATATATGTTCCTTCTATGCCTAGTTTGTTGATGGTTTTTAATCATGAAAGGGTACTGAATTTTGTCAAATGTTTTTTCTGCATCAATTGAGATGATCATATATGGCCTTTTCTTCTGTTTATGTGGTGAATCACATTTATTGATTTATGTACGTTGAACCATCTTTGCATCTCTGAGATGAAGGCTACTTGGTTATGGTGATTTCCTTTTTTTTTTTTTTTTTTTTTTTACATGCTGTTGAATTTGTTTTGGTAGTATTTTATTGAGGATTTTTGCATCTATATTCATAAGGGATATTGATCTATAGTTTTCTTTTTTTGATATATCCTTTGCTAGCTTTGATATCAAAGTGATATTGGCATCATAGAATGAGTTGGTGAGGATTCCCTCCTTCTTGATGTTATGGAATAATTTCTGCAGTATGGGTATCAGCTCTTCTTTGTAGGTCTGGTAAAATTTGGCTGTGAATCCATCTGGTCTGGGGCTTTTTTGTTGTTGTTGTTGTTAGAAGATTTTTATTACTGCTTCAATCTCACTGATCCTTATTGATCTGTTCAGGAGTTGTATTTCTTCCTGGTAGAATCTTGGGAGGCTTTGTGTTTTCAGGAATTTGTCCATTTCCTCTACATTTTAAAGTTTATGTGTGTGGATATTTTCGTAGTATTCACAGATGATATTTTGTATTTCTGTGGTATCAGTTGTACTATCTCCTTTTTCATTTCTGATTGAGCTTATTTGAGTCCTTTCTCTTCTATTCCTGGTTAATCTAACAAGAGGTCTATAAATTTTGTTTATCTTTTCAAAGAACCAACTTTTTGGTTCACTGATCCTTTGTATTTTTTTTGTTTGCTTTCTATTTTGTTTAGTTCTGCTCCGATCTTAGTTATTTCTTTTCTTTTGCTGGCTTTGGGTTTTGTTTGCTTTTCCTTTTCTAGTTCCTTAAGACATATCATTTAGATTGTTAATTTTTGATCTTTCTGTCTTTTTGATGTAGGCATTTAAGGCTATGAATTTTCCTTTTAGGACTGCTTTTGGTGAATTCCATAGATTTTGGTAGCTTGTGTACCCTTTGTCATTCAGTTTGAGGAATCATTTGATTTCCATCTTCATTATTGATATGAATGAATATCAATAATTGTTCAGCATTAGGTTGTTTAATTTCCATGACTTTGTGTAGAATTGAGTGTTTCTCTTGGAGTTGATTTTTAGTTTTATTCCACTGTGGTCTGAGAAGATATATGGTATGATTTCTATTTTTTTGAATTTGTTGAGACTTGTTTTGTGGCCTAAGATATGATCAATCTTGGAGAATATTCCATGTGCTGATGTGAAGAAAATATGTTCAGTTGTTTTGGGGTGAAATGTTCTGTAACTGTCTGTTAAGCCCCTTTGTTCTATAGTCTTATTTAAGTCCAGTGTTTATTTATTTTATGCTTGGATGATCTGTCCAGTTCTATTGGTGAGGTGTTGAGGTCCCTGGCAATTACGATGCTGCTGTTTATCTTTTTGCTTAGATCTACTAGGTTTTGCTTTATGATTCTGGGTGCTCCTGTGTTAGGTGCACAAATATTTAGGATTGTTACATCTTCTTGTTGAATTGCTCCCTTTAGCATTATATAATGACATTCTTTTCCTTTACTATTGTTGACTTAAAGTCTATGTTATCTGATATGAGAATGGCTATACCTGCTTTCTTTTCATTTTCATTTGCATGGAATATTTTTTTCCATCCCTTCACCTTGAGTCTATATGAGTCTTATGGGTTAGTTATGTTTCTTGGAGACAGCAGATAATTGTGTCATATTTTTTCATCCATTCAGCCAGACTATATCTCTTGAGTGGGGCATTCAGACCATTCACGTTGATTGATAGAATTGATATATGGGATGCAGTTCTGTTCATCCTGTTGTGTAGTACCTTATTGCTTTGTTTCACCTCTTGTGTTATTCTTTTATATGAACTCTGAGCTTTAGCTTTTAGGTGGTTTTACTCTGGTGGGTGTCTATTGTGCTGATCCACATATCATGCAGTTCTGAGTATTTCCTTCAGGGCAGGTCTGGTCTTGATAAATTTGCTGAGTGTTTGCTTGTCTGAAAATGTCTTTATTTCTCCTTCATATGTGAAACTTAATTTTGCAGAATACAGAATTCTAGGCTGGCAGTTGTTCTGTTTAAGAAGAATGAAGATGGGGCCCCTTCCTGCTTATAAGGTCTCATTTGAGAAGTCTACAGTTAGCCTGATGGGTTTTCCTTTATAAGTAACTTGATGTTTTCACCTCATGGCTCACAGGAGTTCCTCCTTTGTGTTGACTTTGGCCAGTCTGATGACTACATGTCTTGGTGATTGCCTCTTTACAATGAATCTCCCAGGTGTTCACTGAGCTTCTTGTACCTGGATGTCTAAATCTCTAGCAGGACCAAGGAAGTTTTCCTCAATTATTCCCTCAAATAGTTTTTCCAGCTCTTGTGCACTTTCTCAAGGATGCCTATGAATACTATGTTTGGCTGTTTTACATAATCCCATATTTCTTGTCAGCTTTGTTCATTCCTTTTAATTCTGTATTCTTTATTTTTGACTGACTGAGTTAATTCGACAGAGTTGTCTTCAAGCTCTGAGATTCTTTCTTCTGCCTGGTCTAGTCTATTCTTAAAACTTGCCACCACATTTTGTATTTCCTTAATTGAATTTTGCATTTCCAGAAGTTCTATTTGTTTTTTGTTTTTTTTTTAATATGTCAACCTCTTTAGTGAATTTTTCATTCATTTCCTGAATTGTTTTTCTGGTTTCTTTGAGTGAGTTTCTACTTTCTCTTGGATTTCATTGTGCTTCCTTACAATCCATATTTGGAATTCTTTATCTGTCATTTTAAGATTTTCATTTTGTTTGGTAGATATATAGATACTAGAGAGCTGGTATTCCCTTGTCTATGGCTATACTACCCTGATTGTACCCAATCTCATCTGATCTTGGAAGCTAAGCAGAGTCGGGCCTGGTTAGTACTTGGGTGCGAGAGCTGGTGTTCCCTTTGGGGGGTGTCCTTTCACTCTGATTTTTCATACTTCCAGAGTTCTTTCACTGATTCCTTCTCATCTGGGGAAGCTGTCACTTCTTATTTTGGGATTTTCTTTTGTTTAGATGGGGCTTTTTTTCTTCCTGCCTCATTCATAAGGGAGTGTCTGTTGCATATGTTGGGTAAGAATCTTTGGTTTGGCTTGTGGGTGCTTTCTCCTTTCTCTTTCCGAAGTCCTGTGGTCTTCTTAATAGTGTGAATTGTGTTGATATGCCCAGTTTAATCTCTGAGACAGTAGCTGGTGCTTGTGGTTAAGAATCATCCACACCCTGTGTCATTGAGTCAGTAAATGCTGTAAAGGGCTGTGCAAATTGGCCTCCCTGTCAGTAGGTGGTGCTTGCCAGAAGGAACAAACTGCAGCATTGTTTTTGGGACCTGTGACTGGTTCCAGCCCCTCAGGAGAAGCACTCAAATGCCTCAGGTGGTGGGTTGGGCCCTAGAACATCCCTGTGAGTCCTTATTCTCCACCACAGCAGAGGCAGGTGAGGGAAGAGGGCTGGGCATGGCTGGGTTGGGTGAGCCTGCCCTCAGGCTCCACAAAAGCTGGTAAGATAGCTGTTTCAGCATGGGTCAAAGATCCATTCCCAGACTTATGCGGAAAGCCACCAGAGAGGGGCTGAAGCCCCATGGGAAGGACAAAGGTGCACGGGGGGTAGAGAAGCAATATGGCACCTGCTGTCTCGGCTCAGGTCTGTGGTAATGGGAAGCACCCCAAGGAGACTGGGAGCCTGGTGCTTTGTCCTCCAGAAGCTCCCAGTTCGCTGGCAGCAGCAGCTTTGGGGCTCATGAAGGTAGAAAGGCTCTCCAGCAGCTCAGGAGTCTGCTGACTGCAGAGATGTGAGGGATGGAGAAACAAACTGCTCCACCTATCCTTTTTACTGGACTCCAAGCTTCTCCAGGGCTGACCTCTGCTGATATCTTGCTCTTTCTTGTTCTGCTCCACACTTCTTCCTGCAGAATCTCTTATGGGTTCTGGCACTTTTCCCTCAGAATTACACCTGATCTATCTATGATTGTTTGTTTTTCCTTTTCATCTAAAACTTTTCCTTCTTTCTGAGACAATCTGGTAGCTGGTGTCTCTGGTCAGCCATCTATCTCTGTCTGTGCTATATATACTTTTACAAAAATTTGATTCCTCTAATAATGTTGTTTTATAGTGCTTTTCTAGATACTATTCTGTGCTGGACATTTTCCCAGGTCATTAATTATTCTGCTTTAGTGATTTTTTTAATAGCCACACAATATTCCAACATACAAATATACCATAGTATACTGAAAAATGCTTTATAGTTTAAGGTTGAGATAATTTTCAGTTTTTTATTAGTATTAAAGATAACACTGTGATGAGCATGATTGAACATAAATACTCGTGTGCATCTCTGATTATTTTCTAAGAATAAATCTATTCAAGTGAAATTATACAATCAAAACATATGAACATTTTTAAGGCTTAAAAAAGATTTTGCAACCTTATACTTCCACCCATGAAGCATGAAAGGGACCCTTTTCCAAAGGTGGCTTTTAGGTAGGGGTACTCTGGTGGCCTGACCCTAGGGTTCCCCTGCCTCTGACAGAGCTAACCCCTGCTCCAGAAGCTGCTACTGGGAAGCTGTGTGCAGAAAGCTGCTTTTGCCCCTCAGGGCCTTCCAGTTGCATTTACTCATCTCTGCAGCCGGGCCAACTAAAGCATGTGGAGGTCAGGTGATGTGTGTGGGGTCATGCAGCCAGTAGTGACTCAGCCAGATCCACTCCAGCTCCTGAACCTTGCTCAGATCACAAGGCTGAGAGCACTCGCTTCCCTGAGGTCCATTGTTCTCAAATAACTAGAAGAGGCTACTTGCACTTGAATTTGTGGATATTAAATTTTTGGAACAAGTGGTTCAGCCCCATGACTTTGTTAATTGGTGACACTAAGTGCTGTATAATCCTGCCTTTCTTTTCCTTTTTGAAAACAATCAGAGAATGATTTGTGGAGCTTCCCTGCACTGTATAATTTGCAATGAAGCTTTGTGATGAGTATATCCAGGTGCCCATCTGAGACTCAGACTCAAAGACACAACTGTTAAACTGGATCAAAACAGCAATTCTGGTACATCTGATTCATTGTGACTCATACATAAAACCCAAGCTGCCTGGTAAGGTACTGGAACACTTTCACTAACATAAGAAAACCCCTGATGACAAAGGTTGGCCAACTCTTGGGGATTCTTGTCTACTTCATTGATAATTCAGTAAGCCAAATTACATTCAGGTGACCCATAGTCAAGTCAACATAACAAGACCAAGTCTCCTCCAGTGGTGCAGCCAGCATGGGAGATAACCACAGCTATTCTTCAGTAGGTCTGCGCTTCCAGTGGTTGACTACTCTGGATTACTCCCTGGTATGGTGACTATGAGTTCAAGGTCCTCCACAGACATTGTGCTTTGTTCCGATACTTATCCACAGACACGGGCAGTTGAAGCTCAGATGTCTTCTTAGGGCCCAGCACCATTTGAAAGTGGAAGGGCATGGATGTGTCCCTTCAGCTGGAAGATGACTCCTGACTCTTTCCCTAGGAGAGTACCTCAGTTACATCCTCAATGAAGGCATTAACACATAACCTAATATATAAAAATTGAACAACATAAACACCCTGAAGAGATACATGCTTGTTATTTATCTACATCCATAAATACACAAACACATAACCTAAATGATCCCAAACTGTGATTCAGGTAAGTGTTTAGAGAACCACTACTCTTCTCGGTACCTATTTGCATGAGGTTGCACTGCAGGAAGGCTTTTAGTTTTAGCTGAAAGGGAAAGATTGAATTAGATGAGGAGTCCCTGGGACAGAGAGCAAAGTGGGAATGAAGGAAGAGGACGGTGGAGGGATGGAACAGCATTTGGTTCCTGTAAGGACTTCGAGGTGCTTTTGAGCTCAGAGGAATGAAGGATCACAATAGCTGGTCCTGGGCCTCAGTGCTGCTCTGATGCTCTGAGGGTCAGCAGGAGAGCCTTGCTTGTTAGCTGTCAGCATGGACACTGGCACTGCTCGTGAGGGGGCCTGCCAGCAAGACAGGATGGAGGCTCCTTCAAAGGATGTTGTGAGTAGAAGAAACAGAGGAGGGAGAGAGAAAGAATGTGGCAGACGCCATGTGGGATTGTATCCAATAGCCTGACTCAAGATTTCCTGTGGGAGAACTTTGGGGAAGCCCAGAAATACTTGGGTGGGGAGATTTTACAAGGTGATGCAGGGGACATTCGGGCCAGGGCAGGAAACCCAGTTGTAAATGCCAATTATCCATCACACCAACGTCCCTTGTTTTAGTGCAGCAATCCTTTATGGCTTGGCATTTAGGTGGTTTCCAGTTTTTCATCACTAAAAATAACAGTGAGAAATATTTTTGAACATAAATTTTTATGTGTCTCTCTGATTAAATTCACATACATATATCAACACATTTAATATGTGTTGACTTAAAAATCAAACATTGAATTATAAGTTATATATAACAGTATTCACATATATAAGTATACAATTCGGTGACTTTTTTTATATTATCTTAACCTTTATTATCATTCAAGCTGATAAAATCATTCCAAAACATGTAGTCTGGCAAAGCCCGTGTTATTTTTTAATGATAATTATTCTAAGCACCAACTTCATAATAAAGCAATATAATAATTAATTAATTAAATCAGTACCAAATGTATCTCAAATAAATTTTTAAGAATAACAAGGCCACTTTTGTCAAGTGTAAATGGTTTATTGTAGTCAAGAGGACGAGAAGAAGAGTGGAAAATGAGACAGAGCAGGGAATGAAACCAATAAATGGTGACTTATCAGGGAGATTATCCCTGTGGGCAACAAAGTTTCAATGCCATTTGAGAACTCCGGGAGACAGTGTAGAATGCATTTCAGAATTACCCCACCTGATAGGTGAGGAAGCTGGGGTATTTATTTACCTACTGCCCATCTATCATTGTTTTTTAAAATTATTTTATTATGATTAGAACACTTAGCATGAGATCTACCCTTTTAATAGATTTTAATAGATTTTTAAGTGTAAAACACAGTAATGTTATCTGTAGGTACAAAGTTGTACAGCAGATCTCTAGAACTTATTTATTTTGTATAATTGAAATTTTGTGCTCATTGATTACCAACTCCCCATTCCAACCCCTACCCCAATCCCCTGGCAGCCAGCATTCTACTCTCTGCTTCTATGAGTTTGACTATCTTAGATACTTCATATAAGTGGAATCATGCAGTATTTCTCTTTGTATGACTGGCTTATTTCACTTAGCATAATATCCTCAAGGTTGCATACGGCAGGTTTCCTTCTTTTGTGAGGCTAAAGAGTATTCTACGGTATGTGTATGCCATAGTTTTTATATCCATTCATCCATTAGTGTATATTTAGGTTGTTTTCACATCTTGACTATTGTGAATAATGCTGCAATGAACATGTGACTGGCAACATCTCTTTGAGATCCCGATTTCTATTCTTTTGGATAAAAACCCAGATCTAGGATTGAAGGATCATATAGTAGTTCTATTTTTAATTTTTTGAGAAACCTCCATGCTGTTTTCCATAGTGAGTGTACCATTTTGCATTCTCACCAACAGTGTACAAGTGTTCCAATTTCTCTACATTCTCATCAACACTTTTCAGGCTGGGCCTGAAAAGAAAGGATGGATGGATGGAAAGAACATGAGCAGGGTGAATGAAGGGTCAGGTGAAAATGCCTGCGTGAAGCTGCTTGTTTGCTGTGTGCAAAGGTCAGCTGAAAACAACTGCCCTGTATGGGTGTTGTTAAAAAAATTAGCAAATGGCCCTGACCTTTTGCACATGTTCTGGGAAATAAATATGGGGAGGAACTTAGCTGAGGGGTCTATTTTCTCCTTCAGACTTTGGCCTCTCCCCTTCTCTTTCGAGTAATTATTCATTCCTTCACTACCAAGCTCAGGAGCAAAAAGCAGCCACAACACACTTGTCTTTTTTTTAAAATATATAATAGTCATCCTAACAAGTGTGAGGTGATATCTCTTTGTGGTTTTGATTTGCATTTCCCTAATGATTAATGACATTGAGCATCTTTTAATATAGCTGTTGGCCATTTGGATGTCTGCTTAGGAGGAATGTCTATTCAAGTGTTTAGCCCGATTTTTAAAGCAGGTTATTAGTTGTTTGCTATTGAGTTCCTTATGTATTTTAGAAATTAACCCCTTATCAGATACATAGTTTGCAAAAATGTTCTCCCATTCTATAGATTGCCTTTTCACTCTATTGATTATTTCCTTTGTTGGTAGAAGCTTTTTAGTTTGCTACAGTGCTATTTGTCTATTCTTGCTTTGCTGCCTATGCTTTTGGTATCATATCTATGAAATCATTGTTAAGATCAATGTTATGAACCTATGTAATAGGAGGTTTCATAAAAAGGTCACAGGTACTAAGTAACCATTCTCCAAAGCAGAAGATGGCACAATAATATCCATGTGTTACACACATGTTGTTTTGCATTTACAGTCTTGAGAAGGACTCTCTGGAAGGTCTAGCATTTTTTTTCCTATTCATTGGTTCCCTCACAGGAGGGGATTTAAAACCCATGCTGCTCCAGTGGTCTGCTCTCATATGACTGAGGCTGTAGGATAGCAATGTAACTGCAGGTTAAGAAAATCATTTTGTTGATATTTATTTGAAAATACAGTTAAATGGCAGTTTTGGAAATAATGTAGAAACATGTTGGAAAGTGGTCTTCTAACTCTTTTATGTTGGATAAAAGCATGGTGCTCATCTAGGCCTCGCCAATGCATAGGTAGATCAAGGACAGACAGCATAAGGGATGCCGTAAGCCCTGTTGGTCAGAAACAACATCCATCTGCACCCTTGGCGTTAGAGGGCCTGGGTTTGAATTCAGCTCTCTTTGACTTTCAGCAAATAAGTGACCCTTTGTGAGTCTCTATTTTTTCCTTTATAAAATAGGGATGCTACCTTTCATGGTTGCTGTAATTGTTAAATGATATAACGTGTGGAAATAGCCAATACAGGGCCTTGTGTTATCTACACAGGGTACAACAGACACACGTTGAGTCTGAATGCATTGGATAATCAAGGTTGCTATTTAGACCGAAGTATTTTATTAAGCAACCATAAGCCATTAGCTCCTTATTTCAAGGTAGCTTTTCAAACTTCTCTGTTATCTATCAAGGACCTGTGAGAATGCACTACTTGATAGTCACTTTTGAACAGGGGCGGGGGGAAGTCCTATAAAAGAAAGAAGAAGAAAACGTCAAAGGCATAAGGTATTTCCCCAGGTGATTTTCATCTGTTGGGTGGCGTTTCATCTGTTGAGTAAGTTTCACACTAGGTTTCACACTTGGGCAGCCAGAGTGGATTACGTTGGCTGGGTGAACTTGGAAGGAGAAAAGAACGTCATAAGGGAAACATTAATGAGAAAGAAGCAGAATGCAAGGTCACAAAGTCGATGTTTTCTGATTTTACATTTAGCCCTTATCTTAAATCATTTATTGTTTAAACATATTTTTCCATCACAGCAGCCAGGCCTAGCATTGTTCTGGATACTACAGACAGTTCAGAAACCAGTGCCCATACTCTCCAATGAGTAGGCCATATAGATATAAAATAGCAATTTCAAATGGTTGATACAGACCATGAGCATTTTAGGAGTTCACAAAGAAGAGATACTAAGAGTGAAACTGCCCGGGAAGGCCTTCAAAACAGGTGTTGGTCTATTATTTTTTAAGTTTTTTTTTTTTTTTTTTTTTTTTTTTTTGCCACAGTCCTGGTATAAGTAACTGGGCTTGGGGGTCTGGTGGTAAGATAGAAGGGGTGAATAGGTCTGATGTGATTTCAGCAACAAAGACTTCGCTGAACAGAAAATTGCCTCCCTACTGTGACACTGACCTTGTGCTCTTAGACAAAGTTTATAAGCTTATCTTTCAAGACTGATTTATTTTCCAGGAGGCTCTCTCATCTCTCAAACCAACTGATTCCTGAGAGTTACTTGACCATTAGTGCTCTAAATACATTGTAATTTCAAATTGGACTCAGCTTAGACTAATAGCCTAAATCTCCCTACTTCACAGGAATCCCTAATAACCAGCAAGGGACACCTGGTCATCAGCTCCTTAAATAACCATCGAGTGGGGTCAACCTAGGGGTTGTAGTGGGGCCACTGTGGGTTCACAGCAGGGGTGGGGGATGAGAACATAAGGTGAATCATCTAAAATGATTAAGCCCAAGAGAGGAATGGAGGAAACAGGTGAATGTGAATGGGAAGGGTGGTTCACTAAATACAAAGAGCATTTTCAAGATGAGAGAATGAAATCTCCTTGTTGGAGATAATCCATTCCTCACACACTGACTCTTTGAATTTGTCCACTTAAGGGTGGCATTTGGTTGACTTGCCCCTGATCTATGAGAATCTTTCTTGCTGCTGGTACAAATCACTACTCTGGGTATATCGTCCTGTGTTAGTTTCCACCCCCATTGCAGAACATGGACAGGATTGAAACAGATAGAGACCAGCTGCATGGGAATGGTGTACAGTTGAGATTAACCACGACTTTGGTTGAGGGATCAGCTTTATCAGTGGCAGATTTATGGGGAGAAACAATGGAAGATTCATTCATTAAGCTGATATTTGCAAAGCACCCACCCTGTGGCAATACTCCACAGAAGGGCAGGTAATGAGAGGAAAAGACTGAAGACACTGAAAAGTCAAAAGGATAGACTAGCCCTAAAAAGCAAACACATTTCCCTCTGGAACTTGCTGTGAAGATGAAAATATGGTTTTTAAGGAATAAATACTCCCAGGCAAATACTGGAATATCATTTATGAAAATTTGTATTGAACATTCACTACCGGTCAGGCAGCTTTGTATGAGTTGTACAGGGACTGTAGGATGAAGGAGAGAGAGAGAGAGAGAGAGAGAGAGAGAGACTACAATGGGTAAGATATAAACCTAGAACTCAAGGAGTTCTCAGTCTATGGGAAAATCAGATAAATAAGGAATCCAAAGTATAATGTTGCCAATGCCATGCCCAGAAGTCCTCCTCCCAGGTGTCAGCGTCCCAGATTCCCCCATCCAGGGTCCTGACCTTGGCATAAGAAACCTGCATTGGCTGAGAGTTTAACGATTTTTGAAGTTTAGTCCTCAGATTATGAGGTCCTGGGCATGTCTCTACTTGCAGCTGCAGGAGATGAGGAGTTCTGCATGCAAATAAGGAGACCTCTGGCTTTTACCCATGGCATTCAAATGTCTGTTACTCAGCTATTTGTTATGTTTCTGCAAAGCATCAATGGCCTTTAGCAATTGCTATTGAGGAATATTGTTATCCTTGTAGCTATGATTTCCTCCATATGTCTCAAAAGCCAGATACACCCTCTAGTGTATTCTTTTCTACCAGTAAACCTTCCCAACTCCCCATTGATAAAAGTTTAACCATTGGATCAACACCTTGTGCCAGGGGCTCTTTGTGATCCACCTTCCACCGGTAATGGTATCTGGTATTCTGCCAGCCGGAAATGAAACCATAACTTACTGCCTATTTTCTGGGGCCACCCTTAAGTTAGGTTCTCTGGAAGGAGACACTAAGACAAATTTAAGGACAAGCTATTTATTATGGATGAACACCCATAAAGGAAGGATAAAGAAACAGGATTAGACAGAAAAAGCTGGAGATGATGGAGAGCTCAAGAGCTAGGATTACTCACCAGTAACCTTGCAGTGGGCTGAAACAGCCAGGACTTTATACTCACTTTCCTCAGCCATGGGTGTGGACCATTTCTATAAAAATGCAAGATCAGGCAGCTGAGGCAGACCCTAAAGGAGCTGACAGCTAGAGGCCGTCAGCTAATCACACTGTCCACAACTGGGTAGCAAGTCATTCCTTCAGGGTGGATCTGGACAGCCTACCACAAGGCCTGAACTAAGACCCACTAAGGAGACAATAGATGATGACAGATACATAGATAGATGTGTATAGATATGTATGCATATATACACACAAATGTATACAGAGAGAAAAAAGGAGGAAGAGAAGGAAAAGAAAGAGAAATTATGGAATAGCATTAGTATTTTCTGTAAATCAAGAAGACATTAATTTGTTGTTGTAAAGATCAAGGATGGTGCAGCCAGAGATTTAAAGAAGAAATTTGGAAATATTGACCAGGACGAATGTTTTAAGTGTTTTGACAGAATTTTTAAATTGCTTGACTGTTGCAGGTCAGTTGAAGTTTATAGTATAAATTTGCAGAAGGCCAATCTCATAAGGTTTTGAGTCTTTATCCCACAGTCTCATAGTGTCAAGGGCAGGTCCAGAGAACATAGTAGGTGCACACCAGGGTTTGGGGTTGACATGATGGACATGGCTAAATGCCAAATGGATAGAGGCAATGCTGTAGTAGCTGGCCACGGACCACAAGCTGAATGGAGTACTGAGTGGAGTTAGAAGGGCTCCTCTGGGTAGACAGGAATGATAAGCGGTTTAAGCTACCAGAAGGGTAGAATGGGATTTTTAGTTCTTACGAGTGAGTGGAAGAGAGAATTGAAGAAAATGTTGCAATAGAAGGATGAAAGGACCAGATCTTGGTTGGGAAATCTCTCATGAAGAGAGCCAGGATACAGCTGTGCAGATGGAAAGTTGGTACGGAGGAGAGATGAAGGCTAGTACAGTCAAACAAGGCAAGAGAATGTGAGAAATGACTTGTTGTCATCATTGTTATCAAGAAGCTTTTAATAAAGCTTGGAATAATTGGATTTGAATTATAGGTCCTTCACAGAGCAAGGTAATAGATGCTATATCTGGCCACTGGGAATTTATAATCTGCAACTTCCGGGAGAAGATGAAAACCAGTCTCCCCATGTCAGAAAAAAAGACCTCACTTGCTTTTTGCAAACTAAGAGGAACCAAGAAAATGTTTTGGTGACAAGTAGTAGGCCTAAAATGCTAAAATATGTTGAAATCTGCTTTGGTGGACTGAGGGTCAGAACACATTTTTAAAAACAGACATCAAACGGCTTCTTCCTCTTTCACTTTCTGCCACAGTGTCTGCTTGGCAAGGAAAATGACTCATTAATAAATTTAGCGCCAGAGGCCTGACTCATTCAGAAACCTCTTAACAACCATCTCACCCCATCTTACTATACTTCAGCTAATGATATTCTCCAGCTTAGGCTGTCAGAATTATGCCTTACACATGGGTAATGGGTTTTAGAGCTTGTACTAGAGGTAGGCTAATAACGTGAATTCCCAATTTAGTGATGTTGAAGCTGAGCGAAGTGAATCACCTTGGGCCAAACATTATATAGAGGATGAAATTGTACTTCGTGTCACCAGAATCAGCAAGTGTCCACAGCAAGACACTTGGTTCTAGAGCAGCCACTTCAATTGGTAGGTTGAGGTCTAACCCCAGTGACCCCACAGAAATAACTACTACCAAATTTGAAGAAGTGACAGCAGGTCTGTGAATGAGCAATTCGAGGGCAGGAATAATTTCCTATCTAACTTTGTATTTTCTGTGCCTAGCACAGAGCTTGGTAATATGCATTCAAAAAAGAGGTTTGTTGAACGAATGAATGAAATATCTTAAATATCAATTTTTGTGATCACTGTCATTCCTGAGAGGAATATAATAAAATGCATACTTTTTAGCGATGACAAACTGTGTAGTTCTCAGCAGGGAAGTGCACTCAAATTCAAGCATCAAGGATAAAGAAATCTATTGCATTGAAGAATCTTCAGTCTCCTTGATCTTATTCTTTTTTTTTTTTTTTTTTTGAGACAGAGTCTCACTCTGTTGCCCAGGCTAGAGTGCCATGGCGTCAGCCTAGCTCACAGCAACCTCAAACTCCTGGGCTCAAGCAATCCTTCTGCCTCAGCCTCCCGAGTAGCTGGGACTA
>CAUYRT010037067.1:0-65031 GCA_963574885.1 Lepilemur ruficaudatus | reverse complement strand
ATAATAAAATTAAAAAAAATAGGCTTCCCATCAGTGAAGGAGCCTCTGATACTTTTGACAAAGGCTAGATACAAAGGCATAATCTAAATCTCAGTGGAATTTTCTAGTTATCATACAGGACATCTGTTGCCTTATCACTTTGTTTTTCTGGACTTAGAATTTTGTTGTTGTTTTGTTTTTTTAACATAAATAAATAAACTATGCATCCCATTTTACTCCAGTGTCTTGCCAGCTGAATCAAAGGTGCAGAAATGCACACTTACCCTTTCATTGAAATTTCATTGTTTACCAGTTTACAAGCAAGCTACACTTTCTCTAATTGCATTCTTCTTCGTAAGGGCTTTATTACCACAGTACATTTTGAATGGAGAGTGCCTACTGCTTGCTAGTTATTCCCCTAGAAGTTGGTTGGTTGTAGCTCCTCTAATTAATAATAGTAGCAGGAAACATAGCTAAATGAGGTGGTGCCTGTTGATAGAGTTTAGGGCTTATGAGGTAAGGCAAATATTTCAGGTATCAAACAGATGCTTGGAAATGGAGATGTCATTCATTAGTGTGTTAATCAGTATAAACAGCTTTATTATTGTATAAGCCTCAGTATGAAACCAGCAATTTCACTAACTGCAAGATGCTGCCTTACCAGCCGCTAAATACAAAAGATCAGTTGCACATAGGATTCTGCTTTTGGCTGCAACTCTCTCGATTTATTTGAATGAGGATTTAATACAATTATATATCCTTTTGTAAAACTATTTTATTAATGCTATTTAAGATTTACCTTGGTGTGGATCAACTCAAGACTTTGTAATATGGTCAAAAAAAATGGAAATGGACATCAAACAGAATTATTGATGAATTTGTAAATATCTTTTTGGAAATTTTCATTTATTCCATTTTCTAAGGCATAATGACTAAGTATCCTGGAGGGAGCTAACATCACTTTCTTGAGACTTCTAATAAAATTGCTTACCTCCCCTTTTCTTTCTTTCTTTCTTTCCTTCTTTGTTTATTTATTTTTTTGAGACAGAGTCTCTCTCTGTTGCCCGGGCTGTAGAGTGCCGTGGCATCAGCCTAGCTCACAGCAACCTCAAACTCCTGGGCTCAAGCGATCCTTCTGCCTCAGCCTCCTGAGTAGCTGGGACTACAGGCATGTGCCACCATGCCCGGCTAATTTTTTCTATATATTTTTAGCTGGCCAATTAATTTCTTTCTATTTATAGTAGAGACGAGGTCTCGCTCTTGCTCAGGCTGGTTTTGAACTCCTGTCCTTGAGCGATCCGCCCGCCTCGGCCTCCCAGAGTGCTAGGATTACAGGCGTGAGCCACTGGGCCCGGCCCGTCTGATGGATTTAATAACAAATTTCTTTATGCTAGCAAGGAAGAAGATGGCCTTAGCCCATGTTTCTGAGATCCTGTAAGTAGGTTTAACATGACCTGGGGCTGGTTGGCCTGGTACTACACCCCAGGATTTGAGGGCCTGGAAATATGTTCTTGCTGGTAGGATGACTTGGCTCAGAGTTCTTTCCCCTGTGGGTGTGAGCCCAGTGTCCCCTCACCATGTGCTGCTGCCAGGCAGAGGCCTTGGTTGGGGATGGGGAGAAGCGTAACAAACAACATCTGGGTCATTCAGGCCACCAGGGCACTTTTGAGTCATCATATTAAAGGGGGCCTCAGCACCTATCCAGTTCTCAGCCTAGGATCCACGGACAGGTGCCCGGGGTACAATGCACTTTCTAAGAGAAGATACAATGCAAAACAGCCATGCATTTTTCTGGAGAGACATTCCATACATAGTCTTTGACCAGAGGCTGAGAAATTTGTTGAGAATACCGAAGAACCACCGCCAAGGACATCCCCATTTTAGCATGTCTGGGCGAGTGGGAACTAAGCTAAGGTAGAGGTTGTTGGCCGTACCTCAGGGTGCAGAGCCCCACGTAGAAGAGCATAGGGCAACACCTGAGGGATGACTTCCCTTTCACCCCAGGCTGGGAAGTTCACTTTCAGTTCATGGCCTGGGGGAAAGCAAGTTTTGGGAGTCTAAACTTGAATATCACTTTGCTCTTCAGTCTAACTCACTGTTCCCAAAACACATGACGATCCTGAATCCCAGATTGACCCCATCCGTATTCCGCCTCTGAGCCCTTGCTCCTGGTTCTCCCTACCTGGAAAGCCTTTTGTTCCTCAGAGCCAGCAACTGTCACTTTGACCGCAAATTTTACCTTCCTCCAAAGGGAACATGTATGTTACACTTTATGTTCTCTCCTGAAAATACGAGTGCCTTACTAAGACTAATAGTAGTTTCTAGTGCATGTTAAATATTTATGCCAGGCATGGAGCTAAGAACATTACATATATAACCTCATTAGTCTTCACAGTTCTACATCATGGATACTATTATCGGCTCGTTTTTCAGGTAAGAAAGTGAGGCACAGAGCTGTGAAGCCATTTGTCCAAGATGCTAGGAAGTGGTCAAAGTTGATATTTAAATGCTCTTAAACCACAGCCTATTCCTGTGGCTGCGTTCTCTGTCATACATTCTCCTGGTCTTTCCCTGTGTGTATTAGGTGTTCACTGTGCCGGGCACGTGGATTACTGAGGTGCACAAACATGTAGTCAGGGCCCTTCTTGGAGCCTGTTAATCGCTAGTAGACTGAGCTCTCCATAGCAAGTTCTGTATTCGTCTGCGTGTCCCCAGCCAGCATCCAGCCTCTCCAAGGGTCTGTCACCATGCTTAAAAAATCATCTCTGATCCTCACAGCCATGGGGAAGCATGCTTTCTGAAGTCTAATGGTGTCCACTGCCTCTGCTGCAGTGTCGAGCCCACAGAATTCCATGGACCCCAAAATCAGTCTCAGCAACCTGGGAAATAGAGTGGGATAAAGGCAGGGTTTTAGTTCAAGGTCACTGTCCCTGCACCCAGGTTCCCCTGTTTCATGTTTTCAGCAATCTAGTGGGCAATGGGAACACTGAAGACCACACAAAAAATAAGCCAAGGGCAGCAGTAAAAAAAAAAAAAAAAAAAAAAATAAGGTTAAGAGAACAGGCAATAGAATTAAATGGCTTCAGTTGCTTGCTGTGTGACATTGGGCCAGTTGCCTGGCCTCTGTGCATCAGTTTCCTCATCTTTAATGGAGGGATAGGAGTATAGTTCCTGTGGAGATTGCATATAATGTTTGTAAAGCACTGGGGTGGCAATTAGAGCTGTTCACCAAATACCCTGGTTCTCCCCGTGCCAGGCACATGGTAGGCATGTACTTCCGTGTGCCTAATCATGGCCAAGGAGCTGTGAGCAGAAGTGCCGTGCCAGACTTCCGGGCAGGAGCCTTTGGCCGGTGTGAGAGCTCATGTGCCCCTCTTTCCTTTCTGCCATGGTGATGGGTGATTGATTATGCCCGAGAGTGAGGGTGACACTGCAGGGATCCAGCCCTCCAACAGCAGGTGTGTAGTAAAGCAAGAAATGACTCTTTGCATTAAGCCACAAAGACGGATTTATTAACTAGTTTAGCCTATCCTGGCTTGTCCAAGTGCTTAGAGCAACCTTTGAAATTTAGTCAGGGCTTAATATGTTACCAAAAGGAAAAGCATGCAATACAGAATAATAAAAGGGATTAGCTTTCTCTGAGTGGATGTCAGGAGACTGTCGTACCCTCTGTTCTCAACATGGCTTCTTCCAGGCCCATTCCCCATGTCTCCATTCCCCTCCATCCACATGGTTCCTAGATACTTCTCCCCAGGCCCCCACCTGCTGACACGGATATTCAGACCGGATGGGGCACCTGACTCAGCTCAGGTTGGAGATCCTTCAGGATATTTGAACCTAGGAGATGTGAGGTTTGTCTCTTTAAAATGGTAGAAGTTGTGAGATAAAAACCCTCAGCGCTACTGATCTTCATAATCTCTGCCATGTGGCAAAAGCCATTTCGCAGGGAGCTCTAACAAAGAGGAGCGGCAAGACAAGATGCATCAGGTCCTTATGGTGTTTGCGCCTGGCCTTCAGTTGTTCCTGAGATGCAGCCTTACCCCCACCCTTTCCACATTTGTATTCTGTGTGCAAGGAATACATTCTCCTTTTTCGCTTCAAGTGATTTGAGCAAAATTCTGGTCACTTGCAAAGCAACACAGTTCTATTTCCAAATTTTTCACTAATCTGCTCTGGGACTTCTTGGGGCTCAATCTCATCACCTGTCAAATGTGAGCCAGGATATTGGTCCTACCTGTATCAGGGAGTGTTCTGAGTTGCAAGCAATAGCAATCACTTTTGCTTGTTTGTTTTGTTGAAGGATATACGGTAACTCACAGAATCTCTGCAAGGACTAGGAATGATATCTGTGTTCTACCTCTGGCCTATGCCATTGGAAAACTCCACTGCAGCTAGGTCCCACACCTCCCTCTGCAGTGCTGTGTCCCTAACATGCTCATGTGTTCTTTGCCCTGGTTGTCCCTGCAAGCTTGTGGTTTCTCCATTGCACTCACTAGAAACATTTCCACATGGAGCCTTTCTTCATGTTATCCCCTAATGCAGGGCGCCTCAACTTTGGCACTATTGACATTTGGGGTGGATGATTCTTTGCTGTGGGGGGTATCTTGTGCATGGTAGGGTATTTAGCAGCATCCCTGGCCTTCCCATCCATTAGATGCCAGTCAAGACAACCAAAAATGTTTCCAGATGGTGCCAGTTGTCCCCTGGAGGGGATCAAAATAACTGCTGTTTGAGAACCACTGCTCTGTTAAGTCACACCCTAACTGCAAGCAGACAGCACCCAGGACAAGGGTTCAAAAGGAGACCCATGTACCATGCAATATATTTAAAAATTATGAATCAAGCTACCAAGCTGTTTAATAAAGTATGTTCTATCCTTCCATCCTGACAACCGTCATGACAACAATAACAAAAACCAAACAATAGACCCTCTAAAAATTTTGGGGGAAAAACCCCAAACAAATCTGGCTTTATATGACTGGAAGTTGGCAAAATAGCAAAGAAAACTGAATTTAATTATGGCACATGTCTGGGCTAGTTGATAGGCCAACCACATTTGGATGAGATGAGAACATTCTTTGAGGCCTGAACAGTGTTAGTTACGAAATGGGATGTTTAGGGATACAGACTGTGCTGAGCCAGAACTAAACATCAGATCCCGAGTGACAGGAGCACCTCTGTGTTCCTCAATATTTCATTTTTGATGTATTTGTAAGATGGGGAGCCAGTCTTGCTAGGTTACTGGCTACAAGGGAGAATGGGAGCATAAGTCCTGGCCTCCACTTTGGGGATCTGTAGACTCACAATGTAGGAATTTCCTCAAACATAGAAGAGGGCTTCGAAGGTGCTAAGCAGCCCAAATGGTAATATAAGGAAATGGTAGAGAAAGGAAATTCAGGGCCCCATGCCTCCCCCATTACAACTCACGAGCTGGCCAAACTGTTAGAATCAACTTTGGAAGCAGTTGTACAAAAATAATAAACAACTTACCAACTTACCAAGGGAAAACTTGGTAAAGAAAGGAAGTTCTGCTTGGTGGTAAGAGTGTGATGGGATTTTTGATTGCCCACCCACCATGCCTCATGCCCCAGATCAGCAGTAGCCATGAGTTTGGTGGCCTGCACTTCTGGGCAGAGGATGTAACACAGAATTTATTCTCAAAGAATTGTGGTTGCAGGTCTTGACCTGTCTGGTGATTTCCTGAAGGACTAGCAGAAAGGCTTCCAATTTATTCACTCAGGCATTTCTAGGACTCGGGTGGCTTCCCTAGTGGCTTTTGACAAAAGCATTTAAGGACGCAGGTACTGGCCCCAACAGCCTGGGGAAGGGAGGACACTTGGAGCAAGCAATGAACAGAACAGGAAGCCTGGGAAGGAAAAGTTTGGGAAAAGAGATATGTGTGTGTTGGGGCTTTTAATTTTTAAATTTCTTTTGTTATTTATTTTTTCACATAAGCTTCCACATATACCAGGAGCACCAAGAAAGCTATGTGCAGGCCCAGAGTGAGATGCATGCTCAGAAAAGGCCGGAGAAGATCCTGGGCTCTCGTCTCTTGCTGGCCTTCAGGCTATGTGCAGGTAGGAAGGGGAAGCTAAGGCAGTGTATAGATGGCCTTGCTAAGCGTTGAAAGAGTTCCCCCAGACAGATCCAGTTTGCAAAGACTGGGATAGTCCTTCCCTTCCCTTCCCTTCGCTTCCCTTCTTTCTTTTCTTTCCTCCCTCCCTCCCTCTCCCCCTCCTTGTCTTTTTTTCTTTTTATTGTCTCCAGGCATTTTATTTATTTAATTAATTTATTTTTGAGACAGGGTATCACTATGGTGCCCAGGCTGGTCTTGAAATCCTGGACTCAGGTAATCCTCCCACTTCAGCCTCCTGAGTAGCTGGGACTACAGGTGTATGCTACCATGCCTGACTAATTTTTTTAAAAATATTTTATTTCACAGACTTTACAAAAATAGTTTAGAAAATTCACAAAACAAGAAAACAATGGCAACCCACAACAGGCAGCAACAACAGACCCTGGGAAGGGAGGAGAATCTGATTTCTAGTGTTGCCATATGTTCAAAATGTCCAGTATTCAACAAAAAATCACAAGGCATGCAAAGAAACAAGAAAGTATGGCTCATTTACAGAAAGGAAAGAAATTAATAGAACCTGCCCATGCAGGAGTCCAGGTGTTGGACTTATTAGACAATGACTCTAATCAACTGTCTTAAACATGCTCATAAAGCCAAAGGAAACCATAGACAAGGAACTAAAGAAAGAGCACTATGCAGAAGATGTAGACCCCTGGGAACCAGCAGGGAAGTGGGCCAGTGACGTGTAGCTATTACAATTAAAGTTCAAATTACGTGGATAGCAAACCCTGAGACACCAAGAAGACTTTGTTGTAAGTATCACGATGGTTCCATCAGCAGAGCTGGAGTCCTGAACTAGACACAGTGTCTGGCCCATATTAGCTCCTCAGGAAATAGATTTTGAACAAATGAATGCATCCACAATGCTATCACATTGGCTGAGGTCCTTCTAGCAAAGTTTTAATTCTTTTTTCTCCTTTGTGGGGAAGAATGGCACAAAGGAAAAGCAAACCAAAATAGTCTTGAGTTAGCAGATATCTTTCTCCTGTCTCCTTTCTTCACTAAAAATAAGAGTGTTGTTTTTGGAGCTGGGAGGATGGGCATGTGTTTAGAGTACATGCAGCGAGGAGTGGTGAAAGACACCGAGAAACCGCTGCCTGATGTATTCTCTCGTGTTGTTAGAGTAACAACACCGGCTGGTGTGGGATGGGGTCGCGTGTCTGCCCCCTTTTAGAAAAGCACACAGCATGGCCAGTGAAGCCAGAGAGTGTGTTGGGTCGGGGAAGGAGGTTTGTTGTGGGTGGGCAGGTCCACATCCGGCTACGCTTGCAGCACAATGGCTCCTGAAAAGAGAGATGCGATGTCCCCGTGTCTTGAGATGTCCAGAGGACAGAGGCTCGAAGAATGCAGCCTAGCAACTGTGTGGGTGGGAGCGTGGGGAGGGCAGGGGCTTCACAATGAGCTTGAGAGTAGATCTTTGAACTTCAGTTATCTTGTCTGTGGTGATGATGATGATGCTGCACTTGTGTGGTGCATACTATGTTCCAGGTGCTGGTCATATAATATCTCATCCAATTTTTATATCAGTATTATGAGGTGAGAAATACTATTGTAACTATTTTACAGGTGAGGAAACTGAGGCATAGAGCAGTCACATGGCCACACAGCCAGTGTTTGGAGGAGGCAGATTCAAACCCTGGCCTCTGTCTTAACTACTGCACTGGCTTCACGGGCTCATCACGAGGGTGAAAGGCGTGAACACGCTAAGTGCTCAGTCCGGTGTCCGGCACAGGATCAGTGTTCAGAAAATCGTAACAGCTGTTGTTATCCGTATCAGAAACCAAACATACAACTCTCTAATGTGACATGTGCTAGTACCGTCACCCACTTCTAAAGGGGAGTGGGGAGTGTTATGTTTTGCAACTCTCTGTTGAACTGTTGGATGTTTACCTAGTACAAATACAAACACTCTGGAGCTATGTGAAAGGTGAAATTCGCTCAAGCCTTCCCTCGTCCTGCCCCACTTGGCTGGGTGAGCTGGCCCTGCTCTCTGTGTTTCTCGGCGGCTTCTGCCCACTGGGGCAGTGACCACTCATTCGTGTCATTGCCTGGTCATGAGCTACTCTCTCCGCTAGCCCTAGAGGATCTGAAGAAAAGAACATGGGGGTACGGTTGGTCCTCTGTGGGTGATTTTGAGGCCCCCATGGAGAGAAGGAGGATGGGAAAAAGCATGCAGTTCCCTCCCCGACCCATTCTGGCACTTTGCTGGTGAGAGAAAAATCCAGATGTCAGAGACTTTATTTTCTTTGTTTCATTCCAGTGAAATAGAATGTGGGTCTGGTGTGCGGGGAAGAATCCAGTAATTCATATTTTCCGCTTATTTGGCTCCTGGCTGAAACAGGAATTTACATTGCTTAATGTCCGGCTTTTTCCTTGGAAACCAAAATAAGTTTCCTGCTCGATTATTAAGCAAATTTCACAGCCAAATAATCCTCTTATTTTTACAAGTGGGATTTTCCTTGGCAGAGGGTGTCTGGATTCTCTGAGTAGCTGATCCCTCTCTCGGCGTCCGTTTCCTCTGTCCTCCTCTGTCTGGGAAGGACGTCAACCCCCCTCCTTCGTGCATTAGGAGCTTCTCAATGACAGTTTGGGAGACTTTGGCTTCGCAAGCCAGAGGTGAATTCTGAATGTTCGGCCAGCTGTAGGGTAAGGATTCGCTCCCCTCCCTGCTCCTCCATCTGTCAGCCCGGGGCGCGGTCTCAGCCACGGCTTTAGCAGGGCTTGGGCCTGCGGTCGGTGGGGACAAGACGTGAAGGGAACAGAACAGCGTGTAGGGCCCAGTGTGTTCTGCTTCCCTGATCAGGAAAAAAAAAGCCAAACCCCTGTTTTTTTAGAACCAGAGTGAAAGATCTCCATATCCTTGCCAGCATTTTTTATCTTTTGTTTTTTGGTGATAGCCACCCTAACATTCTAGGTTTTTGTTTTCCATAATAGCTCTACTACTTTCCATTGCTGCCGACAGTGTACGCTCTTTTTCATTTTTTGAGACAGAGTCTCACTCTGTTGCCCAGGCCAGAGTGCCGTGGCGTCAGCCTAGCTCACAGCAACCTCAAACTCCTGGGCTCAAGCGATCCTCCTGCCTCAGCCTCCCGAGTAGCCGGGACTACAAGCGCACACCACGACGCCTGGCTAATTTTTTCTATTTTGGTAGAGACAGGGTCTCGCTCATGCTCAGCCTGGTCTCGAACTCCTGACCTCAAGAGATCCTCCCAGCTCCGCCTCCCAGAGTGCTAGGATTACAGGCGTGAGCCACCACGCTTGGCCCAGTGTACACGCTTAGTTCAGTTTCTTACATATTTGAGATATTAACCCCTTATCAGACATATGGTTTGCAAATATTTTCTCCCAATCCATAGGTTGCTTTTTGCTCTGTTGACTATTTCCTTTGCTGTATGTTTTTGCTTTTGTTGTAACTATTCAAAAAAATATATCAAGAAAACAATCCCACTTACAATAGCTATCAGAAAACAAAAACAAAAACTTAGGAATAAATTTAACCAAGGAATTTAGAGATCTGTACACTGAAAACTATAAAACAAAGAAGGCACAAACAAATGAAAACATAACCTGTGTTCATGGATCGGAAGACTTAATACTGTTAAAATGTTCATACTTCCTAAAGCAGTCTACAGATTCTATGCAATCTCTACCAAAATTCCAATGGCATTTTTCAGAGAAATAGAAAAAAAAATTCTAAAATTTGTATGGAACCACAAAAGATCCCAAATACTCACAGCAATCTTGGGAAAAAAGAACAAAGCTGGGAGCATCACACTACCTGATTTAAAAATAAGCTATGGTGATCAAAACAGCATGGTATTGACATAAACGCAGACATATAGACTAATGGAACAGAATAGGGATTTCAGAACTAAATCCATGCATTTATAGTCAATTGGTTTTTGACAAAGATGCCAAGAACACACATACAGAAAGGACAATCTCTTTAATAAATGATGTTGGGAAGACCAGATATCCATATGCAGAAGAATGAAATTAGACTTCATACCACATATAAAAATCAATTCAGCCAGATGCTATGGCTCACGACTGCCTATAATTCCAGCACTTTGGGATGCCAAAGGGGGAGGATGGCTTGAATCCAGGAATTCAAGACTAGCCTGGGCAGCATAGCTAGACCCTATCTCTACAAAAAAAAAATTAGCTGAGCATGGTGGTGCATGCTTGTAGTTCTAGCTCCTCAAGAGGCTGAGAGGGGAGGATTGCTTAAGCCCAGGAATTCCAGGTACAGTGAGCTATGATCAGGTCACTGCACTGTAGCCTGGGTGACAGAGTGAGACCCTGTCTCAAAAAAAATTAAGTCAGTATGTATTAAAGACTTAAACATAAGACCTGAAACTGTAAAACTAGTAGAAGAAGACACAGGGGGAAGCTCTAACATTGGTCTGGGCAATGATTTTTTGGAGATGACCCCAAAAGCACAGGCAGCAAAAGCAAAAATAGACAAATGGGATAATATCAAACTAAAAAGCTTCTGCATAGCAAAAGAACCAATCAATACAATGAAGAGACAACTTATGGAATAGGAGAAAATATTTGCAAACTATATATCTGCTAAGGGGTTAATATCCAAAGTATGTAAGGATCTTAACTCAATAGCAAGAAAACAACAACAACAAAACCCTAGTAAAAAGTGGGCAAAAGACCTGCATAGACATTTCTCCAAGAAAACAGGTATATGGAAAAATGTTCGACATCACTAACCATTAGGAAAATGCGAATCAAAATCACAATGAGATACCCCCCCAGACATGTTAGAATGGCTACTGTCAAAAAGACGAAAGATAAAAAGTGTTGGCAAGGGTGTGGAGAAAAGGGAACTGGCCTTGTACACGGATAGTGGCAATGCAAATTAGTGCAGCCATTATGGAAAACAGTATGGAGGTTCCTCAAAAAACTAACAATGAACTACTATATGATCCAGCCATCCCACTTCTGGATATATATCCAAAGAAAACGAAATCAGTGTGTCGAAGAGATACCTGCACTCTCATGTTCCCTGCAGCGTTATTCACAACAGACAAGATATGGAGTCATTCCCATTTCACAGGCAGGAAAACTGAGTCTCAGAGTTGTTTTGATATAGCCGATATGTCATTCAGGTTCTTATAGATTGCAAAGAGGAGAAACATTCTCAGGTTACATTATGAGATTGGGAAGGCCAAAGTCGCACTACCCAACCTGGGCTGCCAGGGGCTGGAACAGCTTCAGGTCACCAGGACACCTAAGTGTCCATCAACAGATGGATAAAGAAAATGTGGTGTATGTACACAAACGTGGTATATATATTCTTCAGTGTAAAAAAAAAGAAAATCCTGTCTTTTGTGACAACATGGATGAACCTGGGGGACATGATGCTAAGTGAAATAAGCCAGGCACAGAAAGACAAACACCACCTGATCTCAGATCTCACTCATATGTGGAATCTAAAAAACTTGAATTCTTGGAAGTAGAGAGCAGAATGGTGGTTGCCAGAGGTGGGGAGGGCGTGTGAGGGTCACAGGATACAAAATTGCAGTTAGACAGGCAGAAGAAGTTCAAGAGATCTATTGTACATCATGCAGACTATAGTTACCACTTGAAAATTGATAAGAGAGTAAATTTTAAGTATTCTAACCACAAAAAATAAATATATGGGGTAATATGTATGTTAATTAGACTGATTTAGCCATTCCACAATGTATACATATATCAAAGCATCATGCTGTACATTGTAAATATATACCATTTTTATTTGTTAATTAAAATAAAGTGAGTCTCTTGTAGACAGCATATAGTCAGATTTTGTTTTTTTCAATCCATTCAGCCACTTTATGTATTTTCATTGGGGAGTTTAACCCATTTATGTTTAGAGTAATTATTGATAGGTAAGGACTTACTACTCAGATCTCATTCTGCCATTTACTGAGAATATAATTTTAAGCCTGTTATTTATCCTTTCTACATAAACCTTTTTTTTTTTTGAGACAGAGTCTCACTCTGTTGCCCGGGCTAGAGTGCCGTGGCATCAGCCTAGCTCACAGCAACCTCAAATTCCTGGGCTCAAGCGATCCTTCTGTCTCAGCTTCCTGAGTAGCTGGGACTATAGGCATGTGCCACCATGCCCAGGTAATTTTTTCTATTTTTAGTAGAGACGGGGTCTCACTCTTGCTCAGGCTAGTCTCAAACTCCTGACTTCAAGCGATCCTCCAGCCTCAACCCTCCCAGAGTGCTAGGATTACAGGCGTGAGCCACTGCGCCTGGTCTAGTTAATATTTTTTGATCCTGTGGGATAGGGCAGCCTGGGTGCTCAGGTGGGAAAACACCTGGATTCTAACCCTGGTCCTGCTTGGTCATAAAGAAGCATCCCCCCCACCAGGCAAACCCACAGCCTCTTCTGAGGGCTTCTTTGCACCGAGTTACCCCACTCTGCACCTCATGAGCCGGGATACAGCAGATTGGACAGGATTGGACACCCAAGTGTGAGAAATCCAACCAATAGGGATATTAGGGACCAACTGAACAATTCAGATCTCAATTTGAGATTAGAATTTGAGATGCGACACAGAGAGAAAGTATTAGTTGTCAGATTTGGAGGCAGAAGGAAAGTTATAAGAGGGACACTTGAGTCAGCAAAAGCTGTAGGTGAGAAGGAGCCATGAATCAACAACAATTGTGAGTCAGCAGAAACCCCAGTCGGCAGCAGCCACGAGTCAGCAGGAACTAGGAGCTGGGGAGTGGAGTGAAGGTAGCAGAGGAATAAGCCAAGACCCAGAGGTGCTGACCCAGCATCGTGGTGGGGCCCAGGGCCCCCTGAGTTACAGAGCTGCTGTCTGGTGACCTGAAGCTGTTCCAGCCCCTGGCAGCCCAGGTTGGGTAGTGCGACTTTGGTCTTCCCAATCTCATAATGTAACCTGAGAATGTTTCTCCTCTTTGCAATCTATAAGAACCTGAATGACATACTGGCTATATCAAAACAACTCTGAGACTCAGTTTTCCTGCCTGTGAAATGGGAACAGCTGTTGCTTTGGGCTGTTCAGCATCCTTTCCTTGGGAACACGGGTCTCTGACACCTGCCAGGCATGGGATCCCACCTCTAAGGTGGCCGCAAAGTCCAGGCTAGGTCCACCTGACCCTCTATTGCAGGAATTTGCCTTTGGGGAAGGAAATTGGAAACCTGAGAGCCCCCAGAATTCCCAGAATTCCTCTGCCTGGGATCTTCTGAGCTGTTCTCGTTCCTGTGTTTTCCAAGGCCGGTTTTTTCAGCTCTTCCTTCTTTCTGGGAGTTTCCTAATAGAATTGTCCTTTGGTATCCATGGGGGATTGGTTCCAGCACACCCCGTGCAGATAACAACATCTGAGGATGCTTAAGTTCCTGATATAAAATGGCTTACTTAGTATTTGCATATAACCCATCACACCTTCCTGCACACTTTACATCCTCTCTAGAGTACTTATAATACCGAATACAGTGCAGGCGCTGCGCAAGTGGTTGTTATACTGTATTGCTTGGGGAATAATGACAAGGAAAAAGTCTATGTGCTCGGTACAGATGCAATCTTTCCCCCAGGTGTTTCTGATCCGCACTTGGTTGTATCCACGGATGTGGAACCCGGGGATACGGAGGGCTGATTATGGCCTTTCTACAGGTCTTTTTCTTAAGGAATAACCCTCACTGGACCCACACCTCACAGGGCTGTTGTGACGAGAGAGAAATGAGCCAGCATGTGTGTGGAAAATCCTGGCCTATGATTTAAAGGGACCCTCCAGCCTGTGTCACCACTGAACAACGTCAGGCCTAGAGAGGAGAGAGGGAGCGGGGCGTGGACTCCAGAGGGACGGACGCTCCTCCACGCTCCCTCCTTTCCCCCTCGCCTCCGTATTGCCTACCTCTCTGGGCTCTGCGCGCCTGAATTAGCCCAGTGTGTTCATCATTTGAAAGAAGATTCTGAGCCTAAACCAGCCCCAGTCCTCCCCAGGGCCTTGCCCGGTCTCTGAGCCGGCAGTTTCTCTTTCTGAGTAAGGCGAGGAAGTGTGACCACGCCCTGGCCGGCAAAGCCCAGCGGGGCCCGTCTCTGCAGGACCGCAGGGCTGCCTGTAGGGGGCAGCACGAGACCACAAATACTGTGGACTGTGGGTGCGGGGACCGAACTGGAGAGAGCGCTTGTGAGACGCTGGGGCAGAGCGTTTACTAGCCACGCGGAAGAGGAGGACGCAGGAGGGAGGAGGAAGGGAAGTGGGAGCGTCACTGGCCTTGAGGCAAAAGAGAGTTGGTTTGAGGGCTGGAGGACAGGAGTAGTTGGTGCACCCCGTCTACCTATCCATACTCATCACGCCCATCACACATCATCCACCCACCAACCCACCCATCCATCCACCCATCCACCCACCCACCTACCCATCCATCTACCCATCCACCCATCCACTCTTCCATCCACCCACCTATCCACCCATCCATTCACCCGTCCCACCACCCTTCCATCCAGCCATACATCTATCCCACCATTCATTCATCCGCTTGTCTGTATGTCTGTCCATCTGTCTGTCCATCCATCCACTCATTCACCCACCAACCCAATGACCATCCATCTATCCACGCACCCACCCAACAACCACCCACCCATCCACCCATCCATCCATCCACCCATGCGTCCATCCATCCACTCATCTACCTATCCATCCATCCACCCATTCACCCATCCATCCATCCATCAATCCAACCATCCACCCATCTACCCCTCCATCCATCTACCCATCCACCTATCCATCTATTCATCCATCCATCCATCTTCCAATCCATCCATCCACCCATCCATCCATCTGTCCATCCACCCATCCATCCAGAAGCAAAGGTGCTGAGTGCATCTACTGCAAGGATGGCCTATGGAGGAGTCCACATAGGCTGCTGCCCTTGAGGTATTCACAGCAGGAAGGGCAGCAATGGTCATACAGTGTGGCCAGGATGGCGAGGACATTGTTCAGGGTGATAGGGTGACAGGGTGACACCTGGACCAAGTCTTGAGAGGAGCAGGGTAAGTGTCCACAGCTGGCTGGACTCCTGAAGCACAGTGACCCACCTGATGGTGGGGAGCTGCCCTTTCCCCCAAGGAGGCCCTTGGTGGCCACCTGCGCAGCAGAACCCTGGCCTGTTTGAGGGTCCTGGCCTACTGACTCGGCCCCTGCTGACCCCTCACCCAGGAGCAAACAGCGCTGCCTGCTCACTTGCTCACCCTCACACATCCCATTTTAAACCTGCGCAGGACACGGGAGGTGATGTGTGTCCTGGGTCTGCGCACCCCACACCCCCGGTCTTTCAGAACCTTTGAAACCCAGGTAGTGGACATGCTTCTGATGTCAGAGTCTGCCTGGGGAGGGGTGAGCATGGCTGGTGTTAGATTTGCTCCCTCAAATCCCTGGATTTTCACCCCTGGGAATAGGTCTGGGCCCTGGCCTTCCTGTCCCCCTGGATGGCTGGGGCTGGGAATCATGGCTTCTCTTGGCACGACCTCCATCCACCCACCGACGAGCTGTGGCACTGGGTTCAGGCAGTCAGCCCCCAACCCCATTAAGTCCAGCTGGCTGGGGGCTGTGTGGCCTCCTCCTGGCGAGGGTTGGCTGGGGCTCCGTGGTCAGCAGGGCTGGTGCTGGGCCAGCTGCACCTCCTGCTGCCTGAGATTCTGGCCTAGATACTGAGACACGAGATACTCAGTGACTCAGTTTCCCTTTCTGTGACATAGGTTAATAATCAGACCAACCACTGGGGTCATGGGGAATGGCCTGAGATGACACACATGGCTGAGACTTGGTAGCCTACATTTGCTGGAAGCCTCCATTTGAGTAACCGGCCACGTGGGCCATGTGGGGGCCAGCCCAGCATGGGGGACAGAATAACTGTGGGGACGGGGTTTGCAGAGCTGCAGTGTGGGCTGGTGGGGTGCTCTGCACAAAGCCGAGCCCACGACTATCTCCCACCCTGTGGGGGGGTTTGGGCCAAGCAGGGTGTGTTAGAGTTCTGCAAGGAAACAACCAACAGGCTGTGTGTGTGCATGTGGGTGTGTGTGTGCATGTGTGTGCATGTATGTATGCACGTACACGTGTATATGCACACGCACGTGCACTTGTGTGCACATATGCATGTGTGCATACATGTATGTATGTGCATGTATGTATGTGCGTGTGCGCCATTGGTTCACGTGATCATAGGGGCTCCTGTCTGAGACCTGCATGTGGACCTGCAGGCTGCACACCAGAGGACGGCTGATGCTGCGGCTGGAGTCTGAAGGCCGTCGGGCGGGGTGCTGGTGCTGTTTCCCAGGGGACCTCAGGCTTCTCTCTCCGCCTTCGACTGAGCGAGCCAGGCCCACCCACAGCAGGAAGCGTCACCTGCTCACATCTGAAAACCACCTTTGCAGCAGCATCTAGACTAGGTTTAGCCGAAGCCTGGTACCACGGCCCAGGCGAGCTGACATACCATTGGCCACCATGCGAGGGACAGAATGGCGGCCTGGGGCCGTACCTGCCGTCCTGGCTTCCCTTGGCAGGTGTGGGCCCCTCTTGTCTCCCTCACCAGCCTTCGTTCCTTCCTCCCCTCCTCCTCCTCCCTGTCCTCTACCTCTTCCCTCCTCCTCCTCCTCCCTCCCCACCCGGCCTTCCTGGTGAGTCAGGTTTGTGGACACACAGTGGTGGGACAGTCACTTGAGGCACCCGTGTGACGTCTGCCTCCTCCCTGCAGTCGGGGCTGTAAATTCTGTGCTGTCCTTGGCAACGGCGTCTTGTCAGGGCAAACGCAGCGGGCGTGGGGCTGGGCTAGGGCGGCCAAGGGTGCCGGGACCCTGTCCCCAGCTGGGGGGTGCTCCAAGCTGAACCCTGGGGTGGGCAGTCAGCTCCCTGCTCCGTGGTGTCCGGCCTGTGGCTGGTGGGACGCCACCTGCCCCCGACCCCAGCTACCGCAGCTGGCCACACAGAGCGGCACCACCAAGCAGGTCCTCAAAGTGGCCAAAGGCCCCACTCTCCCTCCACTTCGGGCCCCTCAGGCCCCTGTAGGAAAACTGCAGGGTGGTGGGGGGTCCCCCCGGGACAGGGGTGGCCGCCGCCCTCTGCCCACACAGAGGACAGCCACTGCCTCGTGTATGTGCATCTCACACTGCTCTGGTGGAATCAAAGCGTCTCGGCCTTCTCTGCCTGGACGACCTTGCAGCTGGCCGCGGCTCGGATGGTGCTGCTGAGCCCGGGTGCGGGTCACGGAGGCTCTCACTCTGAGGGTAGTGGGGGAGACTCTGGTCACCTTGGCCTGATGGGCCCCCACCTGTCATCTTCCCCAGCACGAGGTCCCCGGACCCCATTAGCGAGTGTTGGGGGCTCTCTGCACCCGGCCCCACGCTGCTGCCGAGCTCATACAGGGCCTCCTGGAACCCTGCCATGGGCCAAGAGGGGGGTTAGGGTCAGACCCTGGGCCTGGGCCCCACCAGTGACCACTCAGAGGATACTTAGGGGTCACCTTAGATCTGGGAGGACCCACCTCTCAGATCCCGGGAGCACACCCCCTCCAGACCCGGAGAGGACCCCCCTCGTGGACGCGGGAGGACCTAAGTCCTCAGACCTCAGGACAGAAAGGGCTGTGCTGGCCTTCTGTGTCAATTGCGCCCCCCCACCAGCCCCACCAGGAAGGAGCCGGGCTTGGAAAATCACCGCCCTCAAGGCCTCTCGGGGGTACGTCTGGGATGAGGGCCCATAAGTTGGGGCCTGTCCTTGGGTTTCCCTGGGGCTGGGTGCCAAGGTGTGGAGCCCGCCCAGGGACGTGGCACCATCATCCTGCTGGCTCCGCTTCCCTGATCCGTGCTCCCGCTGGCTCAGCCTCATGCTGGGCCTCCCCACGTGCCAGGCCCTGGCGGGAGGACAGACCCCAGGATGGGCACAGTGGGAGGGGACGAGGGCTCCTGGGCACCTTCGTCCCTGACATCTTTGCAGGGTGGGGACCCTCTGCGGGCCTCGGCCCTTGGCTGTGGCTGGGCGATGCATCCGCGGCAGCCCAAGGGCCTGAGCGAGAGGCAGCGTCAGAGCAGGGCTCGGAGCAGCCCTAGGGAAGGCCCGTTGCAAGCGAGTGTCACCGACTGTGTGCAGTATCCGGTCCTGGCAGCAGGGAGTTCAGGCGAAGGGGCCTGGCGCCCCGGCCCCTAAGCTGCACCCTGTCAGGAGGAATCTTTCCCATGCAGCCCGGCTCGCAATGCTGCGTTGGAATTGGGGCCCCTGTGCTCTGGGCTCACTCGCCGCCCTCGCCAAGGCTGGACACTGTCTGTTTCGGGCATGCTGGGTGTGGAGGGGCGTCCCTGGACCTCTGCTGATCCACCAGCTGCAGGGCGGGGTCCGCCTGTGCCCCCCAAACTGGCTGCAAGCACGGGTGCGCCAGCGGTCGCATGTCTGGGGCTGGTGGGAGCTCTGACGCCACACAGTTCCTCGAGGGGTCTCCAGACAACTGGGGGGCCCGCAGCCTGCGCTCGGCGGGGGCACAGCGGTCCTGGCACGACCCCCCGGGTGAGAGCTGGCAGCCGTGGTGCCCATGTGGTCCCAGGAAGAGCAGCAGGCGACCACTCCCCGCAGCAAGCCAGTTCCCCCGGATTCCAGCAGGTGTGCTCTGGCCAGGTGGGCGCTCCCCGAGTTCCAATTACATGTAATTCCAGAGACGGGCTCAGCCCGGGGAGGGAGGGGATTAGAGGGGCCGGGACCTCTGGCAGGGCTCAATGAGCCGCCCACAGGGGGTCAGCATGGCCTCCTGGACCCCCCAGGAGCCCACGTCCTCCCTGTTGTCCTCCCTGTCCTCGGGAGGACTCTTGCCAGGGTGCAGGTGGCTGCCCCAACCCCGACCCAGGCTTGGGTGTCTGGCCGGGAGTCTGGGGCCCTGAGAGTGACATGAGCCTGAGGAGGCCTGAAGGGCCTGTGGCCGTCTCAGCCCACACTGCTCGGCAAGGGGGGGGGTGTCGGAATAGGAGACAGCAGCAGACACGGGGCGGGGGCCACCCAGGAGCACCTCATTTGGCCTGGGCTCTGCTGGGGGCACTGGCTGGAGTCTGGGGGCCGTGGGGGTGCTATGGAGCCTGGCAGGACACGCTTTCGGCTGGACGCCCCTCCCTGGGCCCCACAGGGCCTAGTCCCGCTAGGAGCTGGGAGAGACCAGAGCTCCCCTCTTGGGCGTGTGTTAGGTTAGGGGCTGCTGCTAGTTTACCTGGGAAGCTGTAAAGAGATAAACCTCAGATAGCCTGAGTCAATATTTCCCCACAGCTGTTTTCTAGATAATCTGGCAAACGCCCCACCCACCCCCACCTCTCCCCGCCCTCCCGCTGGGGCATAAAAGGCCCGGACCCCCTGGCCTGGGGTGCAAGCTGCAACGCCCTTGGGAGCCACTATGGGGCTGCCCCTGGCCCGCCTGGCGGCTGTCTGCCTGGCCCTGTCTGTGGCCGGCGGCTTGGAGTCCCACCAAGGTGAGAGGCCTGGGCAGGGGACAGCAGAATGTTCGCGGGTGACCCCGGCCCTTGGGGAGGTCCCAAGTGCACCAAAACGGCCTGGAGGGCTCTGGCTCATTCTTCCCTGGCCTGAGTGGGGCCTCCTGCAGTCCCCACCCCTGCAGACTCGCAGGGCAGGGCGAGGAGGGGTCTTTGGTTCCCCATCCCTTGGGGGACGAGTGGGGTCCAGGGCCCAGTGCCAAGAGGAAACAGCAACCAGGCTGCTGTCTTCGTGTGTGTGGGGGGCACGGGTGGTCAGGACCCCTCAGGAGGCCCCAGTCCCAGAGACCCTTGGACGGCCAAGGCCAACATGACCCCTTCGGGAGAGTCCACCTGATGGAGGCCACCTGAGCCAGGAAAGAGTGCAGACAGAGGACGAGAGACACCTGCCCCCTGGGGCGGGAGAGACCGCCGTCCCATGGGGCCAAGTGCAAAGCCAGGGACGGGGTGATGGGGCCGAGTGCAAAGCCAGGGACGGGGTGGTCGGGGGGCCGAGTGTAAAGCCAGGGACAGGGGTGATCACGGGGGCTGAGTGCATAGCCAGGGACGGGGTGGTCAGGGGGGCCGAGGGCAAAGCCAGGCAAAGGGCCGTCAGGGGGCCAAGTGCAAAGCCAGGGATGGGGTGGTCGGGGGGCTGAGTGCAAAGCCAGGGACGGGGTGGTCGGGAGGCCGAGTGCATAGCCAGGGACAGGGTGGTCGGGGGCCCGAGTGCAAACCCAGGGATGGGGTGGTCAGGGGGGCCGAGTGCAAACCCAGGGATGGGGCGTCAGGGGGCCTGGCCTCGGGATGGACATGGTCGGCAAAGCCCCTCCGAGGGTGGCGTCAGGTGAGGGGATGCTCAGCCTGTCCCCGTTACTCTGCCAGTGGGCGGGAGCCAGAACCACGGCCGCACCGTGTGCAGCACCTGGGGCGACTTCCACTTCAAGACCTTCGACGGCGACATCTTCCGCTTCCCCGGCCTCTGCGACTACAACTTCGCCTCTGACTGCAGGGACTCCTACAAGGAGTTCTCCGTGCACCTGAAGCGCAGCCCAGGCGAGACCAGGGGCCTCCCGCAGATAGAGTCCGTGCTGCTGACCCTCCGGGACGACACCGTCTACCTCACGAGCCAGCTAGCCGTGGTCAACGGTGTCATGTGAGTGCCGCCCGCCCACGTCCCGGCACCGGGGTGCCACGGCTCTCGTGGGCAAGCATGACCCCGTGCGGCCCCTTGAGACCCCCTTCTGCCCCAGCACACTAAGGGGAGCCTTGAGCTCTGAGTGCAGGTCACTAATTCATTCAACAAATACCGCTGACCCCGCACCTGCAGGCGACGGAGGGGCTGGACTGGCCCTGCAGGTCTTTTGCGGCCCCTGCCCAGGGAGCCCACCAGGCTCGGCCGTTTGCGTCCTGGCCGGTGCAGGCACCACTCCCCTGGCTAGAGTTACCCGCAGACCTATTGTTCCCGGATTGTCTCTGAACAATGAGGCCCAATAAGCGTGCATTCTGGTCCCACCTGCGGGACTCGCCTTTTCCTGCCCCGGGGGTTCTGTTTCTTGCCAGAGGCTCCAGCAGGGGGGAGGGTGAGATCAGGGGCCATGGGGGCAAGCACAGGTCCTGCCCGGGCCTTGATAGCTGCAGGGTCAGCCCTGGGGGCCATGGGGCAGGGTTGGAGACCCATGGGGATGGCCCTCGCTCAGAAGGCCCAGAAGCGGTAGGGGCGTCTGGCCCCTCTGCTCCCCTAGACCTGGCACCCTCAGCCCCAGGGGAGGTGACAGGTGCTCCCTGACCACGCCCGTCTGCAGCCCCAGGTGGGGGCTGGCCCAGCCCGGCTGGTGCACCAAGGCTGGGGCCTCCCCCTACCACACGTGATGCACACAGAATGCACATGTGAGGCACACGCAGTGCGCACGTGATGCCCACGCGACGTTTGCAGCCCCAGAACCTCCCAGGCAGGGTACCCTGGGGAGGGCGGACCGGGTGGGCCCTGGCAGTGCGCCGAGAGACTCCCGTGCCCCCAGGGTCAGCGCCCCACACTACAGCTCCGGGCTGCTCATCGAGAAGAACGAGGCCTACACCAAGGTCTACTCCCGCGTCGGGCTCGCCCTCATGTGGGACCGGGAGGACTCACTCATGGTGGGTGCCGTCGGCAAGGAGCCCCAGGGTGGGGACGTCCAGGGAGGGTGGGGGTGGGGCAGGACCCAGCAGCCAGGGTCGCGGGTCAGCAGCGGAAGGGGCTTGGGGGGGGAGGGCCTCACCATGACCCCTGCCAGGCCAGCCTCTGGGGCCAGCCAGAACAAGTGGGGAGTCTCTGGGGGTCCCAGTGGTGGCCCTGCACCCTGGGCCTGGCCAGGCCGGCTCACCCGCCCTCCCTGCACAGCTGGAGCTGGACAGCAAGTTCCAGAACCACACCTGCGGCCTCTGCGGGGACTACAACGGCCTGCAGAGCTACTCCGAGTTCCTGGTGGATGGTGAGGCCGGCTCCGGGCTGGGCGGGGGCGGGGTGGCGGCAGCCCCAGGCCCCGCTGAAGGGCTGTGCCCCCACCCGCCCAGGCGTGTTCCTCAGCGCCCTGGAGTTCGGGAACATGCAGAAGGTCAACAAGCCGGAGGAGCAGTGTGAGGACCCCGCGGAGGAGGCGCCGGCGGCCAAGTCCTGCTCTGAGCATGTGAGTCTCGGGCTCGCGGCTCCTGTCCTGGCGCCCCCTTCCCTGCGTGGGAACGAGGGGTGTGAGCAGCCTGCCCACTGGTCTCTGTCCCCAGCGCACCGAGTGCGAGAGGCTGCTGACCGCCGAGGCCTTCGCGGCCTGCCAGAGTCTGTTGCCGCGGGAGCTGTACGTGCTCGCCTGCGTGCGGGACCGCTGCCGGTGCCAGCGTAGCAACACCTGCGTCTGCAGCACCGTGGCCGAGTTCTCGCGCCAGTGCTCCCACGCCGGCGGCCGGCCAGGGAACTGGAGGACACCCACGCTGTGCCGTAAGCGCCGCGCCCCCGCGGGCGGGACCCCGGGGAGTTCCCCACCCGCACCCCCGAGGTGGCCCCTGCGCCTGGGCGGGGCAGCCCCATGTGCCGGCTCACCGCGCTGCCCTTGCCGTTCCAGCCAAGACCTGCCCCGGCAACATGGTCTATCTGGAGAGCGGCTCGCCCTGCATGGACAGTTGCTCGCACCTGGAGGTCAGCAGCCTGTGCGAGGAGCACCGCATGGACGGCTGCTTCTGCCCCGAGGGTGCGTGCTCCAGGGGCCCGGTGGGAGGAGGGGGCGCTGTGCCGTGGACAGGTGGCCTCGCTGCCTTGGGCCTGAGAGTCTCACCTGCACCGAGGGGCAGCTTTGCCGGGCGGTGGAGCAGCGACGGAATAGGAAGTGCCTCTCCCCGCTCTCGGGCCCCACCGACCCCAGGGGCAGGTCCCTGCGGACGGCACCAAGGCCAAGACCCTGCAGCAGCGGCGGCTTCAGGGAGGCTGAGGAGGGGGCAGCCTTCCTGTCGTCACCTGCACCCAGCCTGAGACCAATGGGAACGGCAGGTGACAGCACAGAGGGTCAGAGGTACCTGCTGGTGGGGGGCCGGCTGGGCTCACGCTGCGCCCTTGCTCTCCCCCAGGCACCGTGTACGACGATATCACGGGCAGCGGCTGCATCCCCGCCAGCCAGTGCCACTGCAGGCTGCATGGCCTCCAGTACGCCCCCGGCCAGGAGATCTCCAGCGACTGCGAGCAGTGGTGAGGCTTGCACCCGTGACTCGGGGACCCCACAGGCCGGCGCAGCAGCTGAGTGCTGACCTGCGCCCGCACCCCCAACAGTGTCTGCAGCGCCGGCCGCTGGGAGTGCAAAGAACTGCCTTGCCCTGGGACCTGTGCGCTGGAGGGCGGCGCCCACATCACCACCTTCGACGGGAAAAAGTTCACCTTCCACGGGGACTGCTACTACGTCCTGGCCAAGGTGGGCTGCCCGGGGTCCGGGTGTGGGGCTGCGGCCGTCCGGTGGGCATCTGCCGCTGGGGACGGGTGTTGCTCTCTCAGGCTGGAGTTTGAGAAGCGGCTTCTCCCCTCTGAACCACCTCTGGGGCCCACCCGGCCCTCGGTCCATCCCTGCAACGCCGCCCCCTCCCCGTGCAGGACGACCACAATGGCTCCTACGCCCTCCTGGGTGAGCTGGCACCCTGCGGCTCCACTAACACACAGACCTGTCTGAAGACGGTGCTGCTGCTGGCTGACGACAAGAAGAACGTGAGTCCCCACCCCCGACAACCCCAGCACCCCGGGGGACCCACATCCTCCACAGCCCCACACAGCCTGGCCTTCCCTGCAGGTGGTGGCCTTCAGGGCTGATGGCAGGGTGATGCTCAACGAGCTGGAGATGCAGCTGCCCCACGTGACTGGTGAGTCCCACCCCCCCGCCCCGCTGGGCCCGGAGCCACCCAGGAGGCTGGCGGGTGGGCTGGGGAGGGGCCCTGTGGCGTCTGGCAGACCTGCTGTCCTCGGGCCTCTGCTGGGGCGCAGTGGGAGGGTGTCCCCTCCTGCCGCAGGGACCCAGAGCCCACGGCGCCACCCTCTCTGTGCCCCCCAGCGAGCTTCTCGGTGCTCCGCCCCTCCTCCCAACACGTCGTGGTGAGCACGGCCTTCGGCCTGCGGCTGCAGGTGCAGCTGGCCCCCATCATGCAGCTCTTCGTGACACTGGACCAGGCCGCCCAGGGCCAGGTGCAGGGTGAGTGGCCCCCCTCCCCACCCCCCTGCCTGCCGCCGGAGGGCCCCTGCCTGCCGGGCCCCTCCCCAGCCCTGTCCTGCCTCCTCAGGCCTCTGCGGGAACTTCAATGGCCTGGAGGGTGATGACTTCCAGACGGCCAGCGGGCTGGTGGAGGCCACTGGGGCCGGCTTCGCCAACACCTGGAAGGCCCAGTTGAACTGTCAGGACAAGCAGGACTGGCTGGACGACCCCTGCGCCCTCAACGTGGAGAGCGGTGAGGCTGGGGCTGCCTCGCGGATGCAGGGGCTATGAGGTGGAGGCGGGGTGGCCTCCACGCGGGGCCCACCTGCTGCTTCCCTCCCAGGGTGGCACCTGCCAGGTGACCTGGCAGAGGAGCAGGGCTGGCCACTAATTGCCGGTCCTGGTCCTGGCGCTGGCCAGGTGCCACGGCTGCAGTCTTCCTACTGTCCTAGCTCACGTCACCCCGGGATGCCAGGCCCCTTGGGGTCGAGAGCAGGGGGCGGGGGGCCCTGAAGCTGGGTGGGGGGATGCCCGTCTTGCTTGGAGCTGCCTGGAGATTTGCCCAGGGGGAGGGGCCTGGGCCACCGGGAGGCCAGACCAGGGGACGTTGGGAGCCCAGCCCCGCTGAGGCTCTGCTGCCCACCTGCAGCCAACTACGCCGAGCACTGGTGCTCCCTCCTGAAGAAGAAGGAGACCGCCTTCGGCAGTTGCCACTCGGCTGTGGACCCCGCCGAGTATTACAAGGTGGGTGGGGCCGTACCTGCCCGGGACCTGGCAACGTCCCAAGAGCCATTGTGGGCGTCCCCGGAGCCCTGGCTGAGCCTGCCGGCAGCTGAACATGTGTGTGTGTGCACACGTCTGTGAGTGCGGCACAGGTGCACGTATGTGAGCATCACTTGTGCTCACGGGGCCTCTGCGTTTCACCGCCTGCCGCTTTCTCTGCCCCCAGAGGTGCAAATACGACACGTGCAACTGCCAGAACAACGAGGACTGCTTGTGCGCGGCCCTGTCCTCCTACGCACATGCCTGTGCCGCCAAAGGCGTCATGCTCTGGGGCTGGAGGGACAGCGTCTGCAGTGAGTGCCGCTGCTCCCTGAGACTGGGGGATGGGTGTCCAGGCTGGGGACCTGGCCATGGGTGGTGCCGGGAAGGGTCAGCGCCCTGCCGCCAACGACGTGGCTTCCAGCTTCGCTGGTCAGAAGTAGGGAAGGCACCCTTGTGCGCGAGGGCGGTGACACCACAGGGACTGGAGCCTGGGGCGATGGAAGCTGAGTTCGGAGCCAGGGGGTCCCAGGTCACGGCCTTCCCTGGCCCCTGGGCCCTTCCGCACAGAGTAGGGGCTCCGGGACAGCCGTGGGGTGGAAGCCGGGGGTCAGGTCCCTCCTGCCCCTCACACCGGCCCCGCGGTGTCCCCGCAGACGAGGACGTGGGCTCCTGCCCCAGTTCCCAGCTCTTCCTGTACAACCTGACCGCCTGCCAGCAGACCTGCCGCTCGCTCTCCGAGCCCGACGCCCACTGTCTGCAGGGCTTCGTGCCCGTGGACGGCTGTGGCTGTCCCGACCAAACCTTCCTGGATGAGAAGGGCCGCTGCGTGTCCTTGGCCAAGTGCTCCTGCTACCACCGCGGCCTCTACCTGCAGGCGGGGGATGTGGTCGTGCGGCAGGAGGAGCGATGGTGGGTGCGGGACCTGGGGAGGGGGACGGGGACGTCCTTCTGAGTCTGCCGTGAGCAGAGAGACGTGGGAGGCTGCGTCTGGGGGAGGTTCTGAGAGTGGCCAGGCTCACGCCAGCCCCGGGCAGTGGCGCTTCCCGTGGTCGCTCTGCACGGGGACAGAGCCCGTGTCCTGCTCACCGCCCACCTCCCTCCACAGCGTCTGCCAGAACGGGAGGCTGCACTGCGTGCAGGTCAAGCTGCTCGAGCAGAGTGAGTGGACACCACCCTTGCCCGGCCACATGCCCAGGCCTGCTCCCCACCCCCGCCTGCCTGAGCCCCCCATCAACTGCCGCTTGAGCTGAGACAGCCCCTCCACCCTGCAGGCTGTGAGGCCCCCAAGATCCAGATCGACTGCAACAATCTGACCGCCCTGGCTGTCATCAAGCCTCGCCCTGTCAGCTGTCAGACGCTGGCCGCTGGCTATGTGCGTGTGAGGGGCTGCGGGAGGCGGGCGGGGGTCCCTGGCTGTCTGGGGCTGTCGTGAACGGGACAGGCTCTCATGCTGCACCCCCGCCACCCCTGGGGCCTGGGTGCGACTCCTGTGGACACCCCCCTGTCCCTGGGAGGGACGTGGAGTCCCGTGGCCTCGCCTGCTGGCTGAGCCCTGCCCCCGCTGTCCTCAGTACGACACCGAGTGCGTCAGTGGCTGCGTTTGCCCCGACGGGCTGATGGACGACGGCCGCGGCGGCTGCGTGGTGGAGGAGGAGTGCCCCTGCGTCCACAACACAGACGTGTACTCTCCTGGGGACAAGATCAAGGTGGACTGCAACAGCTGGTAAGCCGGCCCGGCGGCCACAGTGCAGGTGCCTGTCCTGTGGGGTCTGCTGGGTCCTGTGGGATCACAGGGTGGCCTTCTGTGTCTGCCACTGGTCCTGGAGCCAAGGTGGGTGTCTTTGGTGCCACTTACGGGGCTGGGGTGGGTGCTGGCAGGATCCTGTGTGGGCTGCCTAGGAAGCCGTCCACGCGGCGGTACCCAGGGTCTGGTCCAGGCCCCATCTGAGCAGGGGAGGGGCCGGCCCCCAGGTCCCTTCAGGCTCCTCTCCCGTCCTCAGCATCTGCCAGAAAGGACGCTGGGTGTGCACCCAGTCCGTGTGCCACGGCACCTGCTCCATCTACGGGAGTGGCCACTACGTCACCTTTGACGGGAAACACTACGACTTTGACGGACACTGCTCCTATGTGGCTGTCCAGGTGGGGCCACGGACACTGCCCAGCCCGCCCCTGAGTGTGGCCCTCAGCCCACGGTGAAGCCCTGGGCTGTGGGAGGGGCCCGCCCAGCCTTCAGGAGGATCTGACACAGTGACACCCTCCCCCCAGCGCTGTGACCCTCCTGTGGGTGCCTGGGGAGGGTGGGGTTGACAGACCAGCCGTGGGGATTAAGGGGCATGTGTGTGGGGTGTTCAGACAGATGAAGAAGGGCTTCAGCCGGGCAGCTGCCCACATGGGTGTTCTAAGCCCACGCCCCTTCGTGCAGGGTCATCGTCCCCAGGCAAGAGAGGAGGGGCTGAGGCTGGTGGGGTCCGAGTCAGGGCTCAGCTCCCCAGACTGGGGAGGGTGGGCCAGGGTCTGTCTGCCAGGGGCTGCGTCAGGGCCCCTGCGGCTGACGCCGCCCTGTCCCCCAGGACTACTGCGGCCGGAACTCCTCACTGGGCTCCTTCAGCATCATCACCGAGAATGTCCCCTGTGGCACCACGGGTGTCACCTGCTCAAAAGCCATCAAGATCTTCCTGGGGGTGAGTGCTGCCGGCCCCTGGGGACACCGGAGCCTTCGGGGACCCTGGGGCCTGCCAATGACCAGCCCTCTCCTCTGGGTAGAGGACAGAGCTGAAGTTGGAAGACAAGCACCGCACGGTGATCCAGCGCGATGTGGGCCGCCACGTGTCCTACACCACGCGAGAGGTGGGCCAGTACCTGGTGGTCGAGGCCAGCATTGGTGTCATCGTCATCTGGGACAAGAAGACCACTGTCTTTGTCAAGCTGGCTCCGTCCTACAAGGTGGGCTGCCCCCACCCACCCTGCCCCCGCCCCCTCTCCCTCAGCCCCTTCTCCTCGCTGAGCGTGTCCCTTGCAGGGCACCGTGTGTGGCCTGTGCGGGAACTTCGACCACCGCTCCAACAATGACTTCACCACACGGGACCACATGGTGGTCAGCAGCGAGCTGGATTTCGGGAACAGCTGGAAAGAGGCCTCTACCTGCCCGGACGTGAGCACCGTCCCCGAGCCCTGCAGCCTGAACCCGCACCGCCATGCCTGGGCCGAGAAACAGTGCAGCATCCTCAAGAGCAGTGTGTTCAGCATCTGCCACAGCAAGGTGGGGTGGTGGGTGGGGCCGGCTATAAGCAGAGGAGGGCTGTGGGTGGGGCAGTGGGTGGGGCTGGCTATAGGCAGAAGACTGTGGGTGGGGTTGTGGGTGGGGCAGGGGCGGGGCCAGCTGTAAGCAGAGCAGGGCAGTGAGTGGGGCAGCTGTAGACAGAGCAGGGTTGTGGGTGGGGTCAGGGCGGGGCCACGGCATGCTAATGAGCAGGGCGTGGCCACAGGTAGAGTGGGCTGGGGGACTGCTTCTCCCAGAGCTCTGTGGGTGCCTTGCAAGCACCTTCCGGGTTTGGCTCTGTCCTGTTTGGTAGACAGGTGACCATTTGACCAGCCCTTCCTCTGAGATCCCTGGCTGGACCTCTAGCCTCCCGCTACCTTCCTAGGCTCTCAGGCTCACCTGGGAGGGAGAAAGGACACACCATCCGTTAGGGCAGTGGGGGGAGGGGCGGGTTTTGGGATGGTCACCCTACAGCTGAGGACCACAGGGCTCCGAGAAGCTGGATGACGGGTCTGTACAGCCAGGGTCGTCCAAACGTCTCTTCTGGGGGTACCGGGTGACGTGCCCGTCCTAGGAGCAGGGCCAGCCTCAGGGTCCTGACCTTCTGGCCTCATGCAGGCAGCACAGGCTGGGGCGTACTGACGTCTTCCCTCTCAGGTGGACCCCAAGCCCTTCTACGAGGCCTGTGTGCACGACTCGTGCTCCTGCGACACGGGTGGGGACTGTGAGTGCTTCTGCTCTGCTGTGGCCGCCTATGCCCAGGAGTGCACCAAGAAGGAGGCCTGTGTGTTCTGGAGGACGCCGGACCTGTGTCGTGAGTGCCACCTGCTCTGGGCTCGGGGCTGATAGGGGTGGAGGCTGCTCCGGGTGGGCTGGCGGCAGTTCTGGCCCACCCAGCATGCACCTGTCATGCCTGTCGCCCATCCCCTCCCCCACTCCCTGGCACTCTCCTTCCGGGCCACCGAGGGCCCTGGGCTGGCAGGAGTGAGCTTGATGCACCAACGCCCCTGCCCCCACTCAGCCTCACTCTCCCCTTGGTGCCCACCTGCACCCTCCTGAGTCTGACCCGCCCATGTCTGGCCCCTAGCCGTGTTCTGTGACTACTACAACCCTCCGGATGAGTGTGAGTGGCACTATGAGCCATGTGGGAACCGCAGCTTTGAGACCTGCAGGACGCTCAACGGCATCCATTCGAACATCTCCGTGTCCTACCTGGAGGGTGAGGGGCACCAGTGGCCCATGGGGGGGCACAACCTCTGTGGGGGAGACAGCCGGCTGGCCCGGCCCATGTGGGGTGGAAGGCAGAGTGGTCTGGAGACCCACAGGGACACCCGGAGAGATGTCTCCGATGGTCTGGGAGGTGGTGGCCAGGCTCAGCTTGTCATAGAATCAGGGAGGAAGCAGATTGAGACATCAGGAGCTGGGGTGCTGTGGGCTGCGTGGGGCCAGACGGGTGGGGGGGCGTTGCAGACACAGGTCTGAGGGTGCTCTGTGGGCGCTGGCATCTGAGCTGGGAACTAGTGCCGTGAAGGAACAAGGTGGGGGAGGGAGTGCCCTGCCGTGTGGGAGGCACGTGGGCCGGGCGTGGCCGGGACTGGGCGGGGCCAGGAGACCCCAGGCTGGAGAATCCCGGGAAGAGGGGCGGTGGATGGGTGTGAGGGATGGGGGGTTCCGTGGGGGTCCCAGCCCTGTGTCTGCACCTATAGGCTGCTACCCCCGGTGCCCTGAGGACAGGCCCATCTATGACGAGGACCTGAAGAAGTGTGTCTCCGGGGACCAGTGTGGCTGCTACGTGGAAGACACACACTACCCACCCGGTGCATCGGTTCCCACCGACGAGATCTGCAAGTCTTGGTACCTGAGCCCACATGGTGGGGCGAGGGGGGAGGGGTACCCACAGGCACACGTCAGCACACGTGTGGACGCAGCCCCCACACAGGTGCACAAGCACACACCACACACGTGCTCACACACACGGACACAGGCGTGGAGACACACACACAGGCACACATGCACACGCACACGCCTGCAGGAGCCACGCCACAGAGGTGTGGGAGCCCTCCGCTCTCGTCCTGTCCTGGTGGGCTGGCGTTTCCTGCCCGGCCTTGCTCCCTTCCTGCCCACAGTTGGAACCCGGGGCTGGGGCTCCCTGGGAGCTGGCTTTCGGGGCACTGCCAGGTCTCTGGGCCGCACTCGCGGGCAGGGGGCAGCCGGGGTCTGTGTGGGCAGGTGAGGCCTAGCGGGAAGACGCCTGCAGCCGTGGCTCTTGCCTTGCAGCGTGTGCACCAACTCTTCTCAAAACTCTTCTCACGTCGTCTGCTGGCCTGAGGAAGGTAAAGGGACCCCCGACCGGGAGGCTGGGGCTTGGGCGGGGGCTGGTCTCTCCTCCCAGGCTGTGCCCCGTGGGCCTCCCGACAGGCAGCTGCCCTTGGAGCCCATGCGGCACGTTTGCTTCTCGTGGGGCGCAGGTGCCCTATGGGCCAGCGTCTGCTCTGATGGGGGCCCCCTTTCCGGGGGCGGGTGGGGTCTGGGGCTGGAGTCCCGCTAAGGCATTTGTCTGCCCCTTGTTAGAACTGGGTATGCCCAGCTGTTCCCGCCTCTCCTCCCTCTCACCCCAGGGAAGGTTTTCAACCTGACCCAGGATGGCGTCTTCTGCTACTGGGAGACCTGCGGGCCCAACGGGACGGTGGAGAAGCACTTCAGCCTCTGCCCATCCACCACGACACGCCCGTCCACCCGGACGGTGCCCACCACGACCACCCCTGTCAGCAGCACCAGCCTCACCACCACCACCGCCACCCCGACCCCCAGCACAGGTGAGCCCCGGCCGCCTCCCTGACGTCTGGGGCCTGGCCCTGCCCTGCACCTGGCAGCGGCCCTGGCACAGACGGCTCTTCTAGGGCAGGGCCGCCAGGCTCTGACCCTGCAGATCAGCTGCACGGTGAGGGCACTGGCATTGCTCTGAGCCGGGGGACGTGGCCCCTGATTCCCTGGCCTCGTGAGCTGAGATGGCCACATCACGTTCACATCCCCAAGCCCAGACCACGGCAGGAGGTGACTTGGGGACATTTCCGACAACCAGCAGGAAAATATCCCTCGGGGTTAGGGATGTCAGAGAAATTTCCTTAAGCGCCTCTGCGTCGGTTCTGGCTGAAACTGCAGCTCCCATGCCACATGCTGCCAGGGGTGTGATAGCCACAGGAAAAAACACACTTAAAAATTTAAAAAAAGACTTCGAAATCTCGACACAGGCAGTAACGTCCTCTCTTTCCCCGTCTCTTCGTTGCAGTGTCATCAGCGACTCAGAGTAAGTGACGTGGACAACATCTGACACTGATGTACAGCAGCAGGGTCGCACGTGCCCACGGACCAAAGATGGGCGTATTCCGTGGTTGTGCAGGGTGTGATGAGGCGGGACTTGCACAGCTGTGGTGGCCACATCGGTAGCCGAGAGTGGAGACAAAGCCCCCTCTGGCTTCCTTGGGGGAACGGGTGACCCTTTTGTTCCTTAGTTTTTTGACACAAATATTTGAGAATAGCCGAGGAGGGGCACTGGGCCGGAGCTTGGAGATGGGGCGTGACACGCCTGGGCGTGGCCTTGCGTGGCCCCTCCTCTCTGCTCATTTTTCAGTTGCAAGATGAGGCTGGCAATGGGGTCCAGCCCTGGACTCTGGCTCTACAATCTGGTCGCAGCAATGACTGGGAAAAGAGGGGCTGGATCTGTGGGACAGTCACAGAGGCCACTGAGTCCTCTGAGTCATGGTGGCCTCCTGGAGGTTCCTCCCTCGAGGCACAGTGACCAATGCCAGCTTTGCTCCCCCAGACCTGTGCTGCTTCTGGTCCGACTGGATCAACGAGCACCACCCGGACAGCAGCAGTGATGGTGGTGACCGAGAGACGTTCGAGGGTGTCTGCAGGGCTCCTGCCGAGGACATCCAGTGCAGGTCGGCCACGGAGCCCCACCTCAGCTGGGAGGAGCTGGGCCAGAAGGTTCAGTGTGACGTCTCACTTGGCTTCGTTTGCTACAATGAAGACCAGTTTGGAAATGGACCATTTGGACTCTGTTACGACTACGAGATACGTGTCAACTGCTGTGTGCCGATGGATGTCTGTCCTACGTCCACCCCCATTCCTCCAACCACCACCACCCCCATCCCTCCAACCACCACCCCCATCCCTCCAACCACCACCACCCCCATCCCTCCAACCACCACCCCCATCCCTCCAACCACCACCCCTATCCCTCCAACCACCACTCCCATCCCTCCAACCACCACCCCCATCCCTCCAACCACCACCCCCATCCCTCCAATCACCACCCCGATCCCTCCAACCACCACCACCCGGATCCTTCCAACAACGACCACCCCCATCCCTCCAATCACCACCACCCCCATCCCTCCAACCACCACCCCCATCCCTCCAACTGCCACTCCCTTCCCTCCATCAAGCACCACCCATACCACTTCACCATCCTCAACAACCGTGCCCACTACCACAGAAAGGACTACCTCAGTGACAACCACTACTACGACGTCCACACCTACACCTGCTCCTGAGTCCACCATTCCATCCACCCCAGTGCCAACAATCACTCCATGTGTGCTTGACTGCGAATGGACTGGGTGGCTGGATAGAAGGAAACCTGACTATTCGCCATCAGGTGGAGAGTGGGAATGGATTGGAGATATCTGTGAACCAAATGGGACAATTAACATCTCCTGCAGAGCCACCATGTACCCCAATATTCCAATCGAACAGCTTGGACAGGATGTAGTGTGCAATACCTCAGTGGGGCTACAGTGCAAAAACGAATACCAAAAGCCTGCCGGGCCCATTCCAATGCCCTACTGCGTGAACTACGAGATCAACGTGTACTGCTGTAAGTGTGCCTCCACCAAAACCACCACATCCCTTCCTACCACCTCCACCCAAACACGTGAAACCACCACCATAGCGCCCCAACCCCCAACACCTGGAACCACCACAGGGCCCCCATCCACAACACCTGGTACCACCACCACAGCGCCCCCACCCCCAACACCTAGTACCACCACAGGGCCCCCATCCACAACACCTGGTACCACCACAGGGCCCCCATCCACAACACCTGGTACCACCACAGCGCCCTCATCCACAACACCTGGTACCACCACAGTGCCCCCATCCACAACACCTGGTACCACCACTGCAGCGCCCCCATCCACAACACCTGGGACCACCACCCCAGGGACCACACCCTCAACACCTGGTACCACCACCCTAGGGACCACACCCTCACCACCTGGTACCACCACCACAGGGACCCCAACCCCTAGTCCAGCTCCCACCATCACAGGCATAGTGACCCCGACCCCTCCAGGCACAGTATCCACCTCTGAGTCAACCACCCCCATATCCCAACCTGAGTCCTCGACCCGCCCAACCTCTCCATCCACCTCTTCCCTTTCCACGGAGTCCACTACCCTTCTGAGCACCTCCTCGCCTGCCTTGGAGACCTCTACCACACCACTGCCTTCCACGCCAACGGAACCAACGGTTACAACAACAGAAGGCCGCACGCCTTCCTCACCGCCAGGATCCCAGGTCCCCATAGCCAGCAGCACCATGGCCCCTCCAGGTAAACAGACACATACAGCCACCCTGTTCTTCTTGCCTGGAACCTCGCCCGGTGCCAGTGCCTGCTCTGTACTGCAAGAGCCTGTCCCAGGAAGGGTGAGGCCATCTCTGTGTGCCTCCCTGCCCACTGAGCATGATCGCTGGGTGTTTGGGGAGCGCTGGGCAGTGGCTGGTGTGGGCAGCAGAGCTCGAGACCACTGTGCTTCCCACCCAGAGGCTTTCCTCAGGTACAGCTGCCTTGCCCACTCCCCTCTGCCCACTGCTGTGCGAGGTGGCATTGTGGGCAAAGCCTCTCCCATGGGAGCCCACCAGGCTTGTCTCGGGCAGGGGTTGCCAGCCAGGGCCCTGGGCATCCTGCTGGCGCCGCTCTCCCTGGAGCCTTCACATCCAGCCATCCTGGCACCTCCCCATGGACCAGCGTCCTGCACCTAACCTGTCCAGCCACCTCTTACCAGCAGCACATTTGGCCAGCAAGTGGTTATGCCGCCTGGAGTGCCAGCTCCCCCTGTGGGTCTCTGTTGCCACAAGATGTACAGGGACACCTCGGCCCTCACCCCCACCTGCACTCTTCCAGGAACCACCACCCACGGAACTACGACTGGGCTACCTCCACCTACCTCTGTGTCAACCCCTGTGGGGACCCCCACCCAGCCAGCCGTCCCCTCAACCACGACCTCCAGCACCTCCTCCTCCAGGGTGCCCACCCCCACGCTGACACCGATCGCCACCCCCAGCATCAGTGTGAACACCAGCCCCGAGGTCAGCTATTCCACCTTGATCTGGTGCTGCGTGCTCAACGATACCTACTACGCACCAGGTACCCGTGGTTCACTCCTAGCGCCTGTGCAGCCGAGGCTGGTTTGGGTCCTGGGTCTTCCTGATGCGTTAGGGGTCAGCTGAGGAAGCCGGATGCTGGCAGTGGGTGCATGTCTCCGGGGCACAGGGGCTTCCCTCTGTGACCCCCGTGGGGACCTGCCAGTGTGTACCTCTGATGGGGTGAGGACTGGGGCTCTCTCCCCCTTGCAGGCGAGCTGGTGTACAACGGCACACACGGAGACACATGTTACTATGTGAACTGCTCACTGAGCTGCACCCTCGAGTTCTACAACTGGTCGTGCCCATCCACACCCTCCCCAACGCCCACGCCCTCCAAGTCAACGCCCACGGCCACGTCTTCGAAGCCAACGTCCTCCCCGACGCCCAGCACGCCGGCCACCACCAAGCCCCCTGGTTGCCCTGACTTTGATCCTCCCAGACAGGTCAGCAGGCCACGGGTGGCTTTGTCCAGGCACCATCTTCCTATTGGCCGTCCGAGGTCTGAGGCTTTTAGCAGCCTCTCAGGTGCAGGGTCTACTGAGCCCACCACCCCTAACTGTGCCCGCCGTGCCTATCGAGGTGGCCTCCAGCCTCCTGGACAGGGCTCTTAGGCACTCATGCTCCAGAGCACAGCCCAGCCCCTTCATGTGTGGGCATGGGGGCCCAGCTGACTGTCCTTCGCCCTCCCCACCCGTAGGAGAACGAGACCTGGTGGCTGTGTGAGTGCTTGATGGCCATCTGCAAGCATGACAACACGGTGGAGATTGTGGAGGTGGAGTGCAAGCCCCCGCCCATGCCCACCTGCTCCAACGGCCTCAAGCCTGTGCGTGTGCTAGACCCCGATGGCTGCTGCTGGCACTGGGAGTGCGACTGTGAGTTCCACAGCTGCAGGCGGGTTCCCTGGGGTGTGAGGGCCAGGCTCCCGGATGCAGACTGACCTCCTTGCTGATCAGAGGACCCTATGGTGGGCCAGGCGGACCGAGGACGTGCCTGGTGGAGTGAGGGCACCTCCCTGGAACAAGGGTGCTTCCGCCATGAGGGGCAGAGTGGGCTTTGAACCCTGAGCCTCCTGCCCCCAGCTCCAGCCCCACGCTGCGGAGTTGGGCCCCCACGGGTGAAGGGGAAACCCACGCTATTGGGGCCCCAGGGCTGAGTCAGGTCATCTCTAGCTCAGATGCCACGTATGCTATATGCCCAGAGCCAGGGCTGCAGATCTGCTCGAGGCTCTGCGAGTCCAGACCTGACCCAGGCTGCACCCGACTCACGGAGCTCCCTCCACAGGCTACTGCACGGGCTGGGGGGACCCGCATTACGTCACCTTCGACGGGCTCTACTACAGCTACCAGGGCAACTGCACCTACGTGCTGGTGGAGGAGGTCACCCCCACGGTGGACAACTTCGGGGTCTACATTGACAACTACCACTGTGATGTCAACGACAAGGTGTCCTGCCCCCGTACCCTGATCGTCCGCCACGAGACCCAGGAGGTGCTGATCAAGACCCTGCAGCTGGCACCCATAGAGATGCAGGTATGCCAGGCGTGGCTGTGGCCTCCCAGCAGGTCTGTCGTGGGCTCCTTCACATGGCAGTCCCCAAGAGGCAGAGGACTGGGCTGCAGGGCCCCAGCTGGCCCCGGGGAGAGGGCAGGGCCTCGCTCACGACCACGTCAGTTCTTCTCACAGCCCCTCAGGACCCCCACGCATGCCTCCCTGGCCCCAGGCCCGGCTCCCTCCCTATGCACACGCCCAGTTGAGACCTCCCTCCTGTGTGGCATCATTGGCTCTGATGGCCGAGAGGCCTGGGGAGCCCAGCACCTGCACAGGGGCCCAGGAAGTGCCTTCCTGGGCTGACCCCTGAGACCACATGGGACCACCTGGGCTGCTTCTGTGGGTGGCAAGGGAGCCAGAAAGGCAACAGGAAAGGGGGTGGGGGGCGGAGACCCCCTCCCACATGCAGGCCCGAGAGCAGGTGGGTGGTGGCCCCGCCCATCAGGTGTGCCCATCCTAGAGAGCAGCCAGGTGGCCACCAGCTGCGGTGTCGCTGCAGGTGCAGGTCAACAGGCAGGCGGTGGCGCTGCCGTACAAGAAGTTCGGGCTGCAGGTGTATGAGTCGGGCATCAACTACGTGGTGGACATCCCCGAGCTGGGTGCCCTGGTCTCCTACAACGGCCTGTCCTTCTCCATCCGGCTGCCCTTCCGTCTGTTCGGCAACAACACCAAGGGCCAGTGTGGTGAGTGCACGGCCCCTACCCGGCTCCCATCGCCCAGTTGTGGCCGGCGCCCTTCGTCTGGCCCCTGTGTGGAGCGGGCAGGGTCAGCCTGGCCTCGTCCCTGCCCGCGGCCCTGGCCCAGCCGTTCACCGAGGGACTGGGCCACAGTGAGGGAGGCTTGCCTGGTCTGTGGGGTACTTGGATTCGGCACCGGCGCCACAGGGGCCCTCTTGCGCCGCAGGCACCTGCACCAACAGCACCGCGGACGACTGCATTCTGCCCAGCGGGGAGGTCGTGTCCAGCTGTGAGATCGCAGCCGACCAGTGGATAGTGAACGATCCCTCCAAGCCACACTGTCCCCATGGCAGCTCCACGACCAAGCGCCCGGCCACTACCCTGCCCGGGGCCGGCACCCCAGCCCTCCCCGAGCACTGTGCCAAGTCTCCACTCTGCCAGCTCATCAAGGACAGGTGACCCGCCCAGCAGAATGTGACCTCGACCCAGCTGCTCCCCAGAGTGAGGGCTGCCCTCTCAGCCGCCATTCCCCACCCCTTTGGACCTCCTCAGCCTCTCCCACCCAGGGTGGCGGGGGTCCCGCTGAGCTTGCAGCCCAGGTGGACCAGTTGATCCCACAGAGCTGGCAGTCAGGGCTGGCGGGGCAAGTTTGGGCCTGGCAGTGGGGGGAGGGGAGGGGTGCTCCTGAAGCTGCCAGCCATGGGGAACGAGCACCCCGTCTCCAGAGGTGTGGGCCTCATGCCAAGGTGGGAGCCCCTGGCAGGGCTGTAGAGGGGGGGACCCTGGCACCGAGACACTGGGAGGTGCAGCTGGGCCGCCTCCCCCCACAGCCACCCGTTCCTCTGGGCGCTGAGCGGGCCCCAGAGGGCAGCTGGCAGGTGCTTGCTGCGGAGTGTGGGTGGGGCTTGCTGCGTAGTGTGGGTGGGGCGGTGCTGCTCGCCTGTGCCTGAACGTGACCCGCGCTCCCCACACAGCTTGTTCGCGCCCTGCCACGCCCTCGTGCCTCCTCAGCACTACTACGAAGCCTGCCTGTACGACAGCTGCTTCATGCCCCATGAGAACATGGAGTGCGCCAGTCTGCAGAACTACGCGGCCCTGTGTGCCCAGCAGGGCGCCTGCATCGACTGGCGGGACCGCACCGATGGCACCTGCTGTGAGTGCCCGCCCCGCCCCCGGGGTCCCGCAGGGCGCCATGCCTGGCCTGGAGCTAGGTGGGCGGGGGCCAGGCACGCGGGGACAGCTGTGGGGGACCAGGGCCGGGGCGGTGGGGCTGCAGGAGCCGGGATGCGGGGAGTCCCGCCAGCCCCGCACCCACACCCAGCTTGAGAAAGCTGCACCAGGGTCGGGGGTGAGTGCCACAGGGCGCTGGGCTGCGCCGGCCCTCGGGGGCGCGGGGCTCCTCCCGTGACCTGCCCTTCTGGTCCCACATCTGTCCTGCAGCGGTCAAGTGCCCGTCTCACAGGGAGTACCGGGCCTGCGGTCCCACGGAAGAGCCCACCTGCAAGTCCAGGTATGTCGCATGTCTCGGAAGGATGCGCCAGCCGGCCCGCCCAGCAGTGCCTCTGGGCTTGGGGCCCAGGGCTTCCCTCCCCAACCCCGCTGGCGCCAGCCCCTCCCACACCGTCTTACGAGGTCTCCGCCCCCAGCTCCTCCGAGCAGAACAGCACAAGCCTGGTGGAAGGCTGCTTCTGCCCCCAGGGCACCACCAGCTACGCGCCCGGCTTCGACGTCTGCGTGGAGACCTGCGGTATGGGGCTCCCTCGCTCCGCCACTGCCCCCTTTCCTGAGGGTGTCTCAAAGGCTGGGGCCATGGGGCTGAGCCCAGCACCCTGCGCACAGGACACCACTAACAGGCCTTGTTTCTTCTTCCCTCTTCCTAGGCTGCGTGGGGCCTGACAACGTGCCCAGGCAGGTAGGTCCTCCACCTTGGTGCTGGGGGGCGGGGTCCTCCGCAAATGCTGGGTACTTGGGGTGGGCGGATGGCCATGAATACCCAGGAGCCTCAAAAATCGAGTATGAGTCATTGAAGTCCAGAAAGGCTGAGTTAGCAGGGACAATCACACCCCCAACCCCATCACTCCACCTCCCACCCCCATCTCTCCAACCCCACCCCCACCCCATCCCATCATCCCATCCCTACCCCCCACCCCATCTCTCCACCCCCTACCCCATCTCTCTACCCCCATCCCCGTCTCTCCACCCCCATCCCCCATCTCTCCACCCCATCCCCCATCTCTCCACCCCTACCCCCACCTCTCCACCAACCCATCCCCCATCTCTCCAACCCCACCCCTATCCCTATCCCATCCCCCATCCCCACCCCCACCCCGCATTGGCCATGTGATGCTCCATCCAAACCTAAGGTGACATCTTGGCCACCTCAGTGCAGTCTGGGTCTGCCACGTGTGGTCACAGCCACATGTCTTGAGTGTCTCGGCGCAATTCTGTGCAACTCTAACGCATCTGAGCGGTGCACGTGCCAGGCCCATGGTGGCAGACCCTGGTGACCAGTCGTGGTTTTTGTGATAATAGTGACGTGAATGAGCAGTGCCGTCCTGTCCAGACCCTGCCCTGTGTGCTTGGAGGTGGGGAGGGACGGGCTGGTGAGGTCGGTGCCTCCTTTCTCCCCACTCCCCTCCTCCTGCAGTTTGGGGAGCGCTTTGAATTCGACTGCAAGGACTGCGTCTGCCTGGAGGGTGGCAGTGGCATCATCTGCCAGCCCAGGAAGTGCAGCCAGAGGGGCCCCACCCACTGCGAGGAGGACGGCACCTTCCTCGTCACCGAGGTCAACCCAGCTGACACCTGCTGCAACATCACCTTCTGCAGTAAGGCCACCCCTAGGCCCCCATTGTCACCGAGCACATCCCCACACGCTGGGCTGTCCCTCCCCGGGGGCTGGGAGCAGCCGGCTTTGGGGCCTGCTGGTGCTGGAGGTGGCCACTGGCAGGCCCGGGCAGGGAGGGGACCTGCAGAGGCCCCGGGAGCCCCGCCCTGTGCATGGGAAGTGGGGGCCGTGCCTGTGAGGTGCCCCCCTCACTGCTGTGTGCTGCCCCGCAGAGTGCAACAGCAGCCTGTGCCAGGAGAAGCCCCCATTGTGCCCGCTGGGATTCCAAGTGAGGAGCAAGACCGTGCCCGGGCGGTGCTGCCCCGTGTACTCTTGCGGTGAGCAGGGCCGGGAGGGCGGGGAGGAACCGCTCCCTCCCGGGGGGCCACGCAGATGGCTGCGTGCTCGGCTGATGCACCCACCCCCGCCCATGGGTCTGAGCGCCCGCCTGTCCACCGGGTGCACAGCAGGAGCCGCAGGGACGGGCCAAGTGGCCGCTGCAGGATGGTCTCTAACGGCCTTTCTCCTCTCCCTCCCCAGAGCCCAAGGGTGTGTGTGTTCACGAGAACGCTGAGTATCAGGTGAGCCTGGCTGGGCTGTGCAGAGGCAGGGCTGCCGCGTGGGGGTCCCGGGCGGGCTCCTGGGCTGGCCGGGCTGGCCCGGGGTCCTGCCTCACCGTCCGTCCCTGTGCCTGCAGCCGGGCTCCCCAGTGCACTCCTCCAAGTGCCAGAACTGCATCTGCACCAAGTCCGTGGACAACACCACCTCCCTCAACATCATCGCCTGCACCCACGTGCCCTGCAACATCACCTGTGACCCTGTGAGTGGCCACCAGCCCCACCTCTTCCTCGCTGCCTCGGTCTACCCTCTTCTCTCCTCCTAGAAAAGCACCCAGGGTCCTGTCCATCTCCATGGGGCTTTGCTGTGACATTTTCTCTCCTGTGTTCAATGCTGGCTCTGCACCTGCTGCAAGCGGGGGGAGGGGTGGTGGTCCTGCAGCCCCAGGGGCCCTGGGTGGGGGGTCGGGCCTGGGAACTCAGCCTTCTGTGTCTGTCCCCAGGGCTTCGACCTCGTGGAGACCCCTGGGCAGTGCTGCAAGCAGTGCGAGCAGACGAGCTGCGTCATCGACCTGCCCGACGGCCAGCACATCCTGAAGGTGCGCACGGGGTGGCCCCGCCCCCGCACAGCTGCGTGTGGGTGTCCTGGGGCTGCCAGGCCAACGGCCACCGCTGGGCTTAACACAACACAAGTGGATCTTCCCGGTTCTGGCACACAGGAGTCCAAGTGCCAATGTCTCAGGGCCACACACCCTCGGGGGCTCCAGGGAGGGTCCCTCCTGCCTCTGCCAGCTCCTGGGGGCTGCAGGCGTCCCCTGGCTCGTGACTGTATCACTCCAGCCTCTGCCTCTGTGGTCACGGGGCCTCACCCTGTGTCTGTGTCTCTCCTTTTCTGACTCTAGTAAGGATTTGGGGCCTGCCCTACTCCAGGGTGGTCTCATCGTAAGATCCTCACGTAATGATGTCTTCAAAGACCCTGTTTCCGAGTGAGGTCACACCCCTAGGTCCAGGGGGTCATATGGCCCCCAGGCAGGGCCTGTCCAAGCAGCTGCACCTGCCAGGTGTTGTAGTCTGTCCCCTGGTCACCTCCGGGGCGGACTTGCCTGCTGCTCACCAACCCTCTGCCCGCAGCCTGGGAGCATACAGAAGGACCCCAGGAACAACTGCACGTTCTTCAGCTGCATGAAGATCCACAACCGGCTCATCTCGTCCATCTCCAACATCACCTGCCCTACCTTCGATCCCAGCACCTGTGTCCCGGTGCGTGGCTGTCTGGGGTGCCCGCTGCGTGCTCTGCTGGGAGTGGGGGAGGGCCCCCGATGTCCCAGGGGGGCTCGAGCCTGGCCTGAGCTGCCCCAGGAGGCTTTGCCCCAGGCCCTTCCGCAGGAATGCCTGCCCAGTGTTGGGGGTCCAGGCTCACTCTCCTTTCCCTCAGGGCTCCATCACTGTCATGCCCAACGGATGCTGCCAGACCTGTGAGTACAGTGTGGCCGGTGGGTACTCATGGGCCGCCCGGCCAGGCCTGGGGGTGGGCGCGGGGGGGGGTCCCCGGTCTCCTCTGCACCTCCCACTCTAGTCTGGGTTTGAGGGCATCACCCGGGTGCCCAGGAAGCCCGAGCCTCTTTGCAGGGTGGAGCCCACGGCACTGGCCCAGGGGAGGACAGTGAGGGGGAGGGGAAGGGCCGGCCATGCCTAGGGAGGGAGGACTCTGGCAGATGAAGACAAGAGCAGGGCCAGCGTGGACCCTCCACAGTGTGGCGGCCCCACCCCTGAGCCCGTGCCTCCTTTCCCCAGGCATCCCTCGCAATGAGACCAGGTCCTTCTGCTCCACGGTCCTTGTCACCAGGAAAATTTCGCACAATGGCTGCACCAAGCTGGTCACCATGAATGATTGCTCCGGGTCCTGCGGAACATTCGTCATGTGAGTCCTGGGCTCTAAGTGTGCCCTGGGTGGGGCCGGGGCTGGTGCTGCCCCCCCAGGAGTGAGGTGGCCCCTCACTGCGGCTCTTCCCCCAGGTACTCTGCGGTGGCCCAGTCCCTGGACCACAGGTGCTCCTGCTGCAAAGAGGAGAAAACCAGCCAGCGCGAGGTGGCCCTGAGCTGCCCGGACGGCAGCTCGCTGAAGCACACCTACACCCACATCGAGAGCTGCCTATGCCAGGACACCGTCTGCGGGCTGCCGCAGACCCAGCAAAGCAGCCTCAGCCGTGCCCGGCGCTCCCTGGGGCGTGTGGGACGGAAGTGAGCGCGGCCGGGCGGTCCCTTCCCCGCCGACACTCCGAGCTTCCTCCTCTCCTGCACCTGACTTCTCTCTATGGATATTTATTTCTGAGTCTTTTTCAACCCTTTGCTTCCCTCAATAAACCCAGCAGACACGCTGTGCTGGTGTGGTTTGCGTCGACGCCACAGGGCTCCGGGTTGGCCGTTGTGCATAGCCAAGGTCTGGCAGGTTCAGAGAGGCGCCCCCCCCGCCGTGGGCTCTGTACGGGGACACGGGGCACCACTTGTGCCATGCTGTGCGCCTGCCTTTGGCAGACACTGTCCCAAACGCAACGCCCTGTGGCCCCCTTCCCCCGGGCTCCTGGCCCGCAGTCGGTGCAAAGTTCCCGCTAGGCCGTCAGGATGCAGTCAGAACCCCCAGGAAGCCCCACCGTCCCCACCTGTCTCCAGGGTTTCCAACGGTGGGCCAGGCCTCGTCCCACCCAAGGGCCCAGATGACTCTGGGGATAGCGTGCACACGTGCAGGGTTCACATGGGCACACACATGTGAGAGCATGCACACGCACACGTGTTTTCACGTGCTGTGCTGTGCGAAATGCACCTCAGCCCAGGTCCCCACACTGCACAATGGAGACAAAGTGACACAAAGTGTCCATGAGCCGCTGGGCCTGCCAGGGCTGAGCCACCAACACCTTCAGGCCGACTCACAGAAGTCGGCGCCGTGCCTGCCTGTGCATGCGTGTGTGTCCGCGCCCACGTGTGGAGAGCTGAGCCCCGGCCTTCCTGAGAGGCTGTGGAGGCCGCTGGGCCCAGAACAGGAACTCGTGCTGTCTGGGGGGAGCGGGTGACGGGGGGCCAGTCCCTGGGCGGGGCCCTGAGCGTCCTCTGAGGCCGGGGGGAGGATGCCGAGGCCTGCGAGGCCCCCCCCATCACGGTGCTGGTCGCTTGCACCCGACGAGATGGGCACTGCCCAGGACGGCGGGCACCTGCCAGGATCCGCAGCTGCTGAGAGGACAGCTGGGGTTTGCGCCAGGTCCCCACGTCCTGCTCTCCACGGGCTGCCTCCTAGGGAGTCGACAGTCAGGGCCCTGACGACTCCACACGGCAGAACCGGGGGGTGGGTGGGGCGCATAACCGTCCTGTTTTTGAGACTAGCGTAACCTAACACGAGCATCACAGGGACCAGAAGCGCAGACAAATGTGGCTGCGGCGAGACACCAAGCATGTCAGCTCGCCAGGTGCAGCAGCGTAGGGGGAGACCTCCACAGGGCGCACGTCTCTCCACGCGGAGCTGGCTCCGGGGGGCAGCCCTCCGCCTTCCGCTGTCTCTCCTCCGGGAGTGTGGAGCAACTGAGGCGTTTGCCAAATGTGGACAGAGACGCAGGGCGCGCATGACCCCTGTTCCTGACCTTACGGGGTATCTGCTCTCCGCCCCTCCACCGGGCGCGGCCTGCGACGGGGGTTAGTCCGGCTAACTCTGGGGTTTGGGGTCAGGGAAGGTCACTCCCCTACAGACCCAGCCCCAGGCTGCAGCCGGGACTGTCAGTGTTAGGATGTGCCAGGCTGGCCCTGCTCACGCACCGACTCCCCTTGCGTGTTCCAACACTCAGGTCCCCTCCGCCACCCCAAGAGCCCCCAGTCACCAGCGCACGGGGTTTGTTCTGGGAACTCGAGGACGGCTGAATGACAGAGACTCCAGCAACGTCCTGTATTAGTCCGGCAGGCTCTGCTACGCTGCAGTAACAAAGCCCGGAATCTTGGTGGCTCATCAAATGGGTTTTGGTCTTGCTCATGCTTCACGTTTCGCTGGATACATCTCCACGTCGGCTCGCTCCAGGACCCAGGCTGAGGGAGCAGCCGCCGTCCCCAAGACCACCGTTTGTCATGGTGGGAGGTGCTATCCCGAGGGTCCTAGTCCCGGCTCTGCTCACTGCCAGGGTTGCAATACCGCCATCGCGCAGAAGGGGGAGGCAGCAACACTCGGTGTCCCTGAGGACAGATTTCAGGAGAGAAAACGTGGGATGTGCCCAGATGCAGAACAGACGTGAGATAAACGGTTGCCTTGATTTTTTTAAAAAAAAGCAAATGCAGACTAGAGGGAAATATTCCCAGCATGTTAAGGGGTGTCTGCCAACAGCCTGCCGTGCACGGCGGCTCCCTGCCGGCCGGGGCTGTTCCATGGGGTCGGGGCATGGAGGGCGCCCTGGTCGCTGCTGTCTGGCCACAGGGCTCGGGAGGCTCTGCCAAGTCTCCAAGAAAGGGAAGGGTCGGACGAGATAAAACCGGCCCGACTTAACGACAACGTGATCATCAAGGCGGGTGGAGGGGCCAAGAGGGGACGGACTCCTCGGTGAGCTGCTGAGGGGTCCAGTGACAGAGCTGCTGCCTGGTGAGTGGCAGGATAGCAACAGCACTGTCCACACCAGTGACAACCAGGGCGCTGCCGTCCAGGGACAGCCTTGGGGGTGGCTGAGTGTCGCCTGCATTTAACAGACGGCAGGATGAGCTGGGACTGGTCAGTGCCCAGGGGGCCCCACACTGTCCCACCACGCTGCGCACCACACTGTCCCACCATGCTGTCCCACCACACTGTCCACCACGCTGCCCACCACACTGTACCACCACGCTGCCCACCACGCTGCCCACCACACTCCCCACCACGCTGCCCACCACTCTGTACCACCACGCTGTCCACTGTGCTGCCCACCACACTGCCCACCATGCTGCCCACCACGCTGTACCACCACGCTGCCCACCATGCTGTCCCACAACGCTGTACCACCACGCTGCCCACCACACTCTTCACCACACTGTCCCACCACGTTCTCCACCACGCTGCCCACCACGTTCTCCACCATGCTGCCCACCACGCTGCCCCACCACACTGCCCACCACGCTCTCTACCACGCTGTCCCACCACGTTCTCAACCACATTCTCCACCATGCTGCCCACCACGCTCTCCACCACGCTGTCCCACCATGTTCTCCACCATGCTGCCCACCACGCTGTCCCACCACGTTCTCCACCATGCTGCCCACCACGCTGTCCCACCACGTTCTCCACCATGCTGTCCACCACGCTGTCCACCACGCTGCCCCATGACACTGCTCATCACTCTCTCCACCACGCTGTCCCATGACACTGCCCACCACACTGTCCCACCACGCTGTCCCACCACATTCTCCACCACGCTGCCCACCATGCTCTCCACCACGCTGTCCCACCACGTTCTCCACCACGCTGCCACCATGCTGTCCCACCACGCTCTCCACCACGCTGTCCCACCACATTCTCCACCACGCTGCCCACCACGCTGTCCCACCACGCTGCCCATCACGCTGCCCACCATGCTGTCCACCATGCTGCCCACCACGCTGCCCACTGCACTGCCCACACCAGGCCCTGGCCACACTGCAGGACTCCCTCGGTCCTTGGCGAGCTTGCACAAGCTTATCGATGAACTCTGCAAATGTTTGGCCACAGGAAGGGTGGCAGAAAGTCGTCTCCGTCCGTCACTGGGTAAACTTCCGTGGCCTGGAGCGTGGCCCATCTCCCGCCGACCAGGCTGGAAGGGCTCCGACGTGTCTGTGGTTTGGCTGCGTTCAGCTGTGCTGGGTCTGGGTCTTGCCTGAGCCCTGATTTCCTGGACAGGGAGCTGCCTGTCCCAGCCCAGAGACCCCAACCCACCCTTCTCAGGAGGGTCCTGGAGGCACCAGGCAGGGTGGGTGGAGCCACACCGCAGTCCCCCAGGGCCTCAGTCTTCTGGCGGGCACAGATGGGCAGGCGCCAGGGCGGGATGCTGACCAGGCAGCTTTGGGGAGGAGTGCAGCCGGCAGGAGCACTTGGGGAAGAGAAAGCCCCTCTGTGGCTCAGGGCCCACCAGGAGTCACTGACAGTGGGCAGGGTGCCGTCGAGGCAGAGGCAGGCCCCCCGCGGCCAGCTGGACGGGCCAGAGTGCAGAGCCCATCGCCAGCACCCAGACGGCATGGCCGGCCCTCGGGTGTCTCCGCAGCAGGGTCACACCAGGCCTGTCCCAACAGGGGACAGCTGGACAGGTGGGGCTCACGGTGCCCGTCCCTGGAGCCTGCAGCCAAGGCTGGAGCGACTGGGTCAGCAGGTGCACGGCCACTGACCACCCGCTGCTCTCACACAGGCTGAGCCGCAAAGGCCGGGACCAGGTGCGGGAGCAACGGGCCTGGGAGAGGGCCGTCTCCACCCTCGCCGTCCCTCCCTGGAGGCCCCTGAGGCCAGAGGTCAAGGATCACAGGTTAAGGTGCCACGGTGTGCATGGCGTCTCTTGGCCCACCACGTCCAGGGCCACGAGGCAGCGGCCTCCTCCACATCCAAGGCGGACGCTGCGCCGGAAACAGCAGCCCGAGGGGGTCCAAGGGCCCCAGATCTGCCCCTTCCCTTTGCACGTGTCTGAGCTGACCCCCGGCCTCCGCCCTACTGCCGCCACTATTTCCTGCCATTGGGGCGGGAAATCTGGGGGGCCACGCACTTCCTTCTTCAGCCATCGTCTGCCAGGACGGTGGTCAGCTTTGCCGTGGCGTTTGCTCACCCTTCGGGCTGAGCGCTCCGTAGCTCGGGACCATCCTTCCCTGGACGTGCCTGCAACACGGTCTCGCCGCAAACCCGGGGCCTTGGAACCCCCGGGAGTCGTGTCCGCCTTCCAGTGTGAGCGGCAGTTTGCCGGGCATGAGATTCCAGCTTCAGGTTCTTTCCTTCCCGCACGTTAAGAATGCCGCTGCTCGTCTTGGCCCCAGTGTGTCGAGTCCCCGCGCTCACTCTCTCGCCCCCGCCCCCCACCGCCACTGGGGTGCCGCGAACGCAGGTCTGCGCCCGCACGGGCCCACACCAGGGTCTCGCGCCCCCTCTGCCGGTCCACGTCGGGAGGATTGTGGGCACGACCCTCTTCCATCTGGCTTTCGTCTGAGATCTGCGTGCGTTGAGTGTCTGAAATTCACTCCTTTTCCTGCTGGGCAGCCTCGCTGCAGCCTGTGGATTTGCCGTGATTACGCGTGTGCGCCGCCGCTGAGGAATATTGTGGTTATTCCCGGTGCTGTGGGTCCGACCGTGGCCCCCCCAAAACTCACCTGTTGGAGCCCCAGTGACCCGCACCTCGGAACGTGCCCAGGGTCTTCACAGAGCTCCGGGTCAGATGCAGGCACTAGGGTGGGCCCTGACCCCATAGGACCGGTGGCCTTGCAGAAAGGGGGGTTCTGGATGCAGACGCACGGGGAGGGAGCACCCTGTGGAAGTGGCTGCAGAGCTTGGGGTCCACCAGAGATGCCCGCCAGCCCCCCACAGCCACGAAGGGACCACCCGGCGGCACCTGGACCCAGACTCGGCCTCCAGGCCCGGAGACGGGACGTTCTGCTGTTTGCAGCCCCAGGAGCACTGACACTCCCGTTCCTGGCTGTCATAGGCAAAGTCGCCCCCACGCTGGTGCTTACACTCTTGGTGGACACAACCTCCTCTCTCGTGAGAACCTGGGAGTGGAACCTCTGGGTCCTGTAGCCCCAAAGTTTTCTGAAGTGGTTGTGCACACCCCAGTCCTGCCCCAACACCAGGGGCTCCCTACTGCTGGTGCCTGGTGGGGCCTCGGGCCCAGGGCCAGGGCCAGCACCGCTGAGGCCCCCACAGGAGACGGGGTACAGCCTCCACTCCTAGGTGCCACGGTCCAGCAGGTCTGGGGGCTCCTTGTCCCCCATGGCCCGAGGTGCTGGCCGTGGGGCCCTTCAGGGGTTTCTTCCTAGAACAGACTTGGCCAGGCTCCCCAACACGGGCTCCCCCAGCTCATGTCTGCAGGTGCCTGAGTGGAAGACCTGGCCCAGGCAAGTGCCCCCACCCTGGCCACATGGAGGGCCCTCCTGAATGATCTGATTTCTGGAGTGTGCCGCGATATGCCCTGGGGGACAGGGCCAGTTTCCCCTGTGGCTCTCTCAGCTGCCCACCTGCTGCGTGGACATGAGGGGCAAAGGCCCAGCCTCTGGGCTGTCCCAGGTCCTTATTTGTCCAGCCCGGCCAGTGGCAAAGCCAGGGCCACCTGCTGGCCCAGGCTCCCCCAGCCTGGAGTGTCCCAGCGACGTGCCAACCTCCAGCCGGACCCCCAGCGGCACCGGAGGCGGCCTGCCTGCCAGACCCCGGTTCTGGTTGACGTGTGAAAACATGTGGTGTGACCACCAGCCAGCCTGCATGCCCTGCCACGTGGCGGCCACTCCCTGAAGCAGTGGTGGGGCCTGGCCACTCCAGCACGGAGCCCTGCGGTATGTAAGAACTCACGGCCCACTCGGGGGGTCTGGTCCTGGGGCCCGAGTCCCCTCGCCACTGCTGTCCCGTTCCTGTTCTCACCCACAGATGGGCCACGTCCTGTGCCGTGCAGGGCAGGACGGGGTCCAGGGTGGTCACCGCACCCCCGAGTCCCGAGAGCCCCGGCCTGTGGGTGACCCACTGGGGTGGAGACCTTCCTGAGAGGGGCTCCACATGCTCCCGGACCCCAGCCCAGCCCCAGGCCCTCCCCACCTGGGTAAACATCCGGGAAACAGGATCTGCATCGTCGGTAGTTGTCGGGGGCAGCGGGTGGAGCAGTGTCCTGAGGCCCGTCCCTTGAAGACACTTCTCGGGACACCCCCTTTCAGGGTGCCTTGTGTCAGGGAGGGTCAGCAGGTGGGGACCCTGGGACTAGCCTCTTGGGGCCGGCCTAGACCGCGGCCCGTGGGACCCCTCCCCACTCCCATGTCTGGTGCCGCGTAGGACTGCGTCATCAGATACGGCTTAATTAAAACCCCGTAAATCTCATGGATAAATATGGCAGCTGGGCCAGCCCTGAGTGCAAACACGGAGCATCCGTGTGGCCTGGCCATGCAGCAGGGAGCCTGGGACCCTCCTCTCTCTCTCTCCTCCCTCTCTGTGTTCCGGTACCTTCCCCCAGGCCAGGTACTGACTGTCCCTTGCTCTGAGAAGCAAAAGGGGTGCAGCATCCTGCAGGGTCTGGGGTACTCAGGCCTTCAGGGGCGGCACGGCCCTGCCCCCGTCCCCACGTGGGGATGTAGAGGGTGGCAGCACACGGGGCCGTGTGCGGAGGGTCCGGGGTCCCCGCGTGCGGAGTGGGGCAGCCAGGCTCAGCCTTGGCTCTGAGCCTTTTCCCTGCTTCCTGCGACAGCCCAGCCCTGCCTGGCGCAGGTCCGGGGCCAGACCTGCAGATAAACCAGTGTTTGTTTTTCCAGGGAGGAGCAACAGGAGAAGATATTTTCCTTTCTGTGACTAAGTGTGTCTTTTGCCAGCCCCGGTGCCGAGGGACATGGCTCTCAGGCCCACAGACCCAGCTGGGCTGCGGCCCAGGACTCAGGCTGCCCCGGAACCTGCCCGAGTCTTGAGCTAGATGAGGTCTGGATGGGCCCCGGGGACACACGGAGCCCGGACCATCCTGGGCCTGTCCCCGGACTGTGTGTCTGGGAAGCAGCAGCTGCTGGCTGGCCGGGCCGTCAGCCCCCCGAGCGAGCACCGTCCCCGGCGCAGGGGAGCATGGGCAGCTCGGGGGACACTTGCCAACGAAGCCGCCACCAGGACGCCCCCGGGTCCTCCAGCTCAGGTGGCCACAAGGTCCAGGCCTTCCGTGGTGGATGGCGGCCGGGCCACGAGTTCCGTGTTGGCCACAGACCCTCCTCCCTCGTCCAGCAGCTTCCCTGACCCCGACCTGCGGTACACGTGACGGCGTTCCGGGCTGTCCCTTCGCGCCATCCCCCGTGACACCCAGGCCTCAGAAGCTTCGATCCCATGAGGACGCTGTGTCCCGCTGGACACAGGAGCACAGAGCCCTGGAGACAGACGGAGACGGATGGGGGTGCCCGCGCCAGCACCCCGAGCCACACGTGACGGCTGAGATGTAGATTTCACGTCATGCGTATTTTGCCACAATAAAAATGTGTTGTTATAGAGAGAGAGGTGGGGGAATTTCCTCATTTCAGCCTTTTTTTTTTTTATGACAAGGTCTTGCTCTGTCACCAGGGCTGGAGTGCAGAGGTGTCATCAACGCCTGCTGCAGCCTCCAACTCCTGGGCTCAAGTGATCCTCCCGTCCCAGCCTCCCAAGTGCCGGGATCCCAGGTGTGAGCCAGGTGCCTGGCCACAGTTCAGCCATTTTTCATTTGCACAATTCAGTGGCATCGAGCACATCCTCAGTGCTGTGAGGTGTCAGCCCCGCCCAGCTCCAGAACTTCCTCGTCTTCCCACACTGAAGCTCTGTCCCCATCACACACACTAAGCCCCCGTCCCCTCCCAGTCCCTGGTGACCGCGGTTTGCTCTCTGTCTCTACGCTGGGCCCTCCTGCGAGTGGAATCCCAGCCTGTGTCCTTCTGTGTCCAGCTCTTCCACTGCGCACATGTCCCGGAGGTCCCTCCTCGCTGCCCATGGCTGAGTGACATCCCACTGCATGGACAAGCTGCACTTGGCTTCCCCATCGCCCGTGGGAGGACGCTGGGCTGCGGCTGCTCCCTGGTCTGGAGGACAAGGCCGCTGTGCTCGTGTGCCACGGTCCGTGAGACCCCACCGGATGTGGGGGGCCCACGGGGCGGGGATGTCCTCAGGATGGCTGTCTGCACGGCAGCGAAGACTGACCAGAGCCCACTGAAGCCCTGCGTGCCTGAGCCGACCCCCTTGGGCATGCCAGGCAGCCCCCAGCCCCGCTGTGCCCAGTTGCAATCCCCCTGTGTGGTTGCCAGACCCCAGCACGACCCGCCGGGCACCAGGACCAGCGTCCTCGGACCCGGTGCTGGCTCACTCTAGATCCCCGGAGCAGAGGTGGTGGGAAGGAAGGCACTGGGGGAGGGTCCAGGCGTAACTGAAGCCTGAGCCCCAGCCCGGCTGCGCGTCATCGGCACTGTGGTCCACCCAAACCTGGCCTTGGTATCCCGGGACCAGTGTCCAGCTGCACCCACGGGGCACAGAGGCACTGCCAGCCCCTCTCCCTCTCCTGCCCTGCACAGGCTCCGTCGGGGGCGGGGTCCCTTGCCTGCCCCCCCCCGTGGCAGAGGGGCTCATGGGGCCTCGTCCACAGACAGAGACCCACCCTCCCCACCCCGTCCTTGTCCTCCTTCTGCTGCCACAGCGGGACCATGGCCTGGGGCCTCACAGACAACACATGCTTACTGGGCTCAGGTTCGGAGCCGGCACCGGCGTCTGGTGGCCTTTGCGTGGGGGAGGGCAGAGGACAGGGACGTTGGGGCTGAATTTGTCCTTTAGTCAGGACACTCTCTTTATGACAGCACTATCCACCCGTGACCTGTCCCCTCTCCATACTGTTAAATGGCAATTAAGTTTGCAACACACGACATACTGACACCACGACAATCCGCCCCGGCCACAAAACGTGCCCCTCGCCCTCCCCCTCTGCTCTGCTCATGGGACGGGACCGTTCTCTCTCGCAGATGCCTTTGCTCCACCCCAACAGCTGGTCCCGACAGCCACGTAAAAATCTGAGCCAGACGCGGCTGGGACTCACGACAGGGCTCCCCGAGAGCAGCTCCCTCCCTTCCGCTGTGGCCCTGCGACACCCACAAGCCTTGTACTTCCACAGCGTGACAGCAAACAGGCAGACACCGCGGGCCAGAGCAGAGGCGTCACCGGCCCAGCGAGGGTGCTGGGAACACGCCAGCGGAGATGAGCTGCTGCGTCCACGGCTGGAGATGGCTCAGGGGAGAAGGGACCGAGTACGGACAGACATGTGGCAGGTGCGTGGCTGTGGCTCCTGGTCAAGCCCTGACTGCCGGTCAGGGAAGCTGAGCCTGGAGCAGCTCCCAGCTCTGCCCCCCACATCTGGCATCCCAGGTGGCGGGGTAGAGCCGCGGTGCGCCGAGTCCTGGCGGCTGGCGCTGGACTCCGCGGCATGTGGTGTCTGTTTTGGGCGCATTTGTCCGTTCCCTGCCGGGCGGCGGCAACAACTCTGCTCCCAGGAAAGGGCCGACCCTCACGTCAGCCCCGGGGACCCCCAGGCCATGCCCCATGTCCGGTCCTTGACTGCCGTGGGAGTCTCCCGGGGCTACGTACTGCAACCAAAGCCTGGTGGCCGGAAAACAGCAGAAACACGGCGTCTCGATGCAGGCGCCAGAAGTTGGGACTCGAGGAGTTGGAAGTGTTCGCCCCTGGAGGGTCTGGGGGGGCCCTCGCTGCCTGTCCCCACTCCTGGTGGCTCCAGGCATCCTTGGGCCTCACGCGTCCTCCTGCCGCATCTGCGTTTCTCTCATGAGGACTCGGGCCCAGCTCGGGGTCCAGGACGACCCGTTGAACCCCAAACTCATTTGTGCTCCTCCCCAGGGAGATGCTCCCTGCTCCAGGGCTGGGACTGGGCTCCTGCCCTGGGGGCCCCTCTCCCTGCGGCACGTGCTTGCCGGACACCATGGGATTCGCAGCTGACAGCTGCCGCCGGGGTAGTTGGGGCCTCTCACCCTGCCGGGGGGTTGGCACCCGCAGGCTGCTGAGGACTTGGGGTGCCCAGGCATGGGGGACCCCAAGGAACGTCCTGCTCCCACACTGGACCCACAGGCCGGGCACGCTGAGGGCTCCCAGCTGGACGTGAGATCCCCACCCCCCCCCAAGAGAAGGACTCTGGACATGGACAGCGTCCACCCTGGTCCCTGTCACATCCCGCTCCTCCTCTGGGACAAAGCCTCTGGGTGTCATCCCTGTGGCGTGTTTGCCCTCCGACGGCGTCAAAGCAGACAAACAGGTGGCACAGCCGGAGTGGGAACCAGGACGTTTGCTGCCACCTCTGCGAGAGAATCCCGATGGGCGGGGTCGCTGCTGCAAGGGGGCCGACCCCCGCCCGGGGCTGCTCAGGGGCCAGGGCTGCGCCTTGGTCCACGGTCCACGTGTGGAGGGGGCCTCCTCAGCCGCCCCCGGGCAAGGCACCACACTGGACGGCCCCAGCCCCCCTGTGCCCACCCCACCCTCCACCCATCCCTGACCCCCCCACCTGTGGACCCCAATCTGCTCCTGTCTTGTTCAGAGGGAGCTGCTAGTGTGAACTGCCCTCTGACCTGCCTGCACCTCTCGAGGCCCTGGGGGGCTCCAGAGAGTGGGCCAGGCTTGGGAGTCCTGCCCAGCACGTGCACCCCACAGTCAAGCCACGGGGGCCGCCTGAGGTCTGGGGCCCCAGGGTCAGACTGCCCTGAGGCTTGTGGGTGGGGGTCAGTGGGGGGCTCATGGGACCCCAGCTGAGGGGAGGGATGGGCCATGCTGCCCATGCATAGGCCCAGGGCTCTGCAGGGGGTGGCCTGGGGGGACTTCTGAGCTGGGCCCCATCCCCCCAACAGGGCAGCTGACTATGACCGTGAGTGAGGCAGCTCCGCAGGGGTGGGGTTGGCAGGGGTGGGGTGGGCAGAGTGGGGGTGAGACGCTGGCTCCCTGGCAGGGCCAGCGTTGTCACTGGCAGCTGGCACTCCTGGGGTCCAGGGCTCAGTCTTGCAGGGCCAAGCGGTGACCCTGCGCCCCATGCCCTCTCTCTCCCCTACAGGTGCCTGGTGCCCACACCAGCCTGGAGCCTCCTGGGGGGGCCCAGGGCTGCTGCACCTGCGCCCCACTCTCGCTGCCCTCCCGGGGAGTCCAGAGTCACCGCAGGTCCCAGCAGAGCAGGCCGCAAACGCGCTGCTGGGCAGAGAGCTGGACCCCGGCTGGGGCCCGGCTGCTGCCTGGGGGAGGCCGGCCCCTGGCACAGCTGTCCTGCAGCTGGATGTGGCCCCCAAATGACCCCTGCAGATGTGGGGTGTAGGGGAGTGGGTAGCGGCTAGGACGGTAGAGCCAGCCCCCCATGCCCGGCCCTTATCTTGCCCTGTGAACCCCTGGTGGGCGCGGCTGCCGGCCGCGATAAGCGGATTAGCGCGGTGTGTACCTGTGGGCAGGGTTATCGGGCCAGGATGTTGTCTCAGGTGGAGCTGGGCTGGCCCAGGCCAGCAGCACGAGGCCCTGCCCGGCTCCCATCCGTGGCCAGCGGAGGCCGGGAGGTGGCAGGGTCCCTGCCGCACCTGCTGTCCGTTGCCCGCGGGGGAGTGGGTGGGTGTGGGGGTGTAGGAGCCTCAGGTGTTGGTGGTGGGTGAAGGGGCCGTGAGGTGGCCCAGGTCAGCTGGGGGCCCTGTGGGACAGGCCTGAGGCCCCCATGGGGCCAAGCATGTAGCCAGACAGGGGCCTCGGCAGCCCAGAGTGCCCCTTGGTGCCTCCCGGCCGGTTCCCAGGGTCCCTACTTACAGATGAGGAAACCGAGTCTTGGGAACCTGGCTGCTGTGGTCCCAGAACAGAGCTCAGCCCGAGACAGGCTGGGCTCCTTACAACACAGGACCAAAAAGTAAAATTAGAAAGTGAAGAAACTTGGCTAGAGAAACGCAGACATGGGGGACGCAGGTGGAGCCGGGAGGGCGCGGGGGAAGGGAGCCGGGGCCCGACCACACGTGGCAGGAGCTGTCCTGGTGACGGCCCGGACTGGACGTCTGGGAGGGGCAGGGACCCAGGGCCCACGCAGAGGGGCTGGGGAATTTGCAGACTCACAGGGTGGGGGGTGGAGCACCTGGGGGCCGGGGCTGGGGCCCCACCTGTGTCCAGCCACAGCCAGGCCTGGCTCCCACAAGAGACCTGTCAGGGCCAGGGCAGCCCCAGCTCCCACCTTTTTGCTGCCTGCAGGTCCCAGCCCTGTGGCCACTCATCACAGTCCTGCCCTGGGGACCCTCCCTGGTGTCTGTCCCTATCCCACCCCCATTAGGCTGAGCTCCTGCGTCTGGCCCGGAGCCAGAGCGGGCAGCAAACACCCCTTTGTCTACAGCCTCCTCATGGGCTCCAAGCACTCTGGGGACAAAAGCTGGGGGACACAGAGCCCCTGCTGTCTGGACAGCCCTGCCTTCAAGTGTGGCTGTGGGGCCTGTCCCCACCCTGCGGCCTCAGAGACCCTCCAGTGGGACCACGATGGGGACTTGAGCCGAGAGGCTGTGGTGGGGGCACCGTGGCCATCCTCAAGACAGGAGACAGAGCTGGGCGGTGGGGACCGTGCCATCGTCCCCAGCTGCTCTCACCAGGCACATGGTCTTCCTGGTCCTTCCGTGGTGCCCAGCACTGCCCCGTGTCTGCCGTGTGCAGTTCAGGCTGCCCTCTGCACCCAGGGGCCCACGGTGGCATCTGCAGTGAGTGTCCTGAGCCTCTTTCCTCCCTGTCTCCTCGTGTCTCGTGGCCTCCCAGCCCCCACGTCCTCACCTACACTTGGCCGGTGCCAGGAGCACCCTCGTGCCCCAGCCGGGTGCACACAGAGGTTGGAGAGCTCGGCAGCCCTCGGCCGGGCCCACCTGCTCCAGGGTTACCTGACCTCACCGTGCCAGCCCAGCCCCCGCCCACCAGACTCAGACCCTTCCAGAGCCACGGCCTCCCTGGGGTCCTAACCTCTCACGCGTGCACCCAGCTCTGCCCTTATTTGGGACTGATTCACCTGCCTGTGGAATAAAGCTACAGAAAAATAACATCTTTAACAATATCTTTGGACTAATGTCAGAACGTTGTTCACTTTCATCCCTGCCATGGCACCTGGGAATGCCACGGATGGTGGCTGCTTTGTCAGCCAGGGAGGAGGCCCCACCTCACAGTGGACACACCACGGGAGCCCACAATGACAGACCATGGGAGCCCACGGCAGACATGCCACAGGAGCCCAGAGTGACAGACCATGGGAGCCCAGAGTGGACACACCATGGGAGCCCACAGTGGACATGCCATGGGAGCCCATAGTGACAGACCATGGGAGGCCACAGTGGACACGCCACAGGAACCCACAGTGACAGACCACGGGAGGCTACAGTGGACATGCCACGAGAGCCCACAGTGGACAGAGCACGGGAGTCCACAGTGACAAACCATGGGAGCCCACAGTGGACACGCCATGGGAGCCCACAGTGACAGACCATGGGAGGCCACAGTGGACACGCCACAGGAGGCCACAGTGGACACGCCACAGGAGCCCAGAGCAAACCTGTGCTATTTTAAGTCACACTGACTGACTAGGGGGCCAGGGCACGACTGCAGAGACCAGCGGCTGGGGAGCGGCCACTTCCAAGCAAGTGGTGAGCCGCAGAGCTGCCTGAAGTGGGACCTGTGAGCAAATGTATCCGACGTTACACACAAACCACACTTTCTCCTGGGAGGCAGAGGGAGCACACGGTTCCGTTAAAAATAAAAGAAGAAACAGCTTGGAAACAAAGCACGTTTTGGAGAGTATGTGTTTTTATCACCTATGGATTCAAGGCCACACAAGCCCAGCACAGCTGGGAGGAGGGGTGGACGGGTGCGTCTCGCGCGCTGAGGCAGCAGAGCGGGCTGGGCAGGGCGAGGGGACTGACGACGTAAGAGCTACAAAGGGAGAGTCAGCATCTGTGTGCAAACCCGCAAAGAACAGGAAATCCTGCACAGAATGGAGCTCGTAAGGGGGGAGCCAAATTTCTCTGAGAATGGGGGGACAGGACAGGGAGGTTGAGCCGGGGTGGGGGCTCCTTCAGTGACTGGGGATCGGCCCGCGTCAGAGTGACGCTTCTGCCGTCACCGTCATGAACGTGGGACGGAAGAGAACACCGCGGTTCCGGAGACCAGCGAGCCACCAGAGGCAGACGGCAGTCGGGGGAGACGCAGGCTGGTTTCCCCTTGCAGCAGCCTCTCCTCTGCGGCCACGCAGCAGGACGTGGCAGGACACCTGGCTGGGACGCCACGTTCTAAGCTCGGTGGCTAGAGAGGCTGGACATCAGGAAGGAAGGAAGCTACGGGCAGCGGGTCTGCAAAGCTTTGGCTGCTCCTCCGAAGTTGCGATCGGGGGAGACCTGGAGCATCTGAGTGAAAGGAGACACCTGGAGGCGGAAACGCAGGCGCCCGGATCCAAGTTGGCTGAGTGGGAACTGCTCAACCAACACCGCGGGGTCGCCGCCCGACGCTGCGAGAACAGCGCCTGGGCAGCCCCAGCCCAGGACGGAGAGCTGTGCCCAGCGGTCAGGGCAGAATAGAAGGAGACCCAGATAATAAAGCCAAAAAGAAGATCCGCCTTAGGATCAAGGTTGATCCACCAAGGGTTTAACTTTGTGCTAGAACCAAACGCGCTTCCAAGGGGGACGGCGGACTCCGAAGTCCCTGCAGCGTGTCCCGCGGTGTCCAGCGCACGATGACAACGTCCAGACGTGACGACGTGGCCACGGCAAGAGGAAGTACCGCAGTCGGCCGTCGCCACCCGCAGCGCCAGGTGGTGGGGTCAGCACGTGGACACTTTGAAGGAACCGTCACAAATGTGTTAAACACCTTACGGGGGGAACCAGCTCTAACGGAAAGAGGTGAGGAACGTCAGGGGAGAGATGGAAACCCTGAAAAACAGCCAAATGGAAATCCCAAAACTGAAAACAAATGAACGAAAACCCAATATCTGAAATAAAGTAGTCACTGGACGGGTTTAACAGAGGATTGGGAGCTACAGAGGACAGGCCCGATCGGTGGCCGAGGACACAGGCCGGTGGGAATTATCCTCACTGAAGATCAAAGGGAAACAGTTCTTAAAAAGCCTCAGCGACCGGTGGGTGATATTGTCTACGAAGGAGAAGAAAGGCAAAGGGGGTATACATTATATTAAAGAAAGAAAAGGCCAAATGATCTCAGATTTGATGAAAAACATCACCCTTGAATTCCAAGGAACAAACCACAAGTGCAATAAATATAAAGAGAACCACCGCTGTACACACGATGGCAAAGCTGCCGGGAGGCAAATGCAGCCAGGAAAAGAAAGAGACACGTACAGAGGAAACCTCCCAAAGCGGTAGATTGAAATCCCATTACATCAAATTTACATCAGATGTAAGCGGACCAACACTCCAGTTGAAAGGTAGAGATTTTCAGATTGGGTAACTGAGCAAGACCCAACTGGATGCTGCTTAAAATAGACACATTATCAATATAAAGACACAGGTAAGGTTAAAAGTGAAATGGTGGAAAAATTCATACCAGGCAAGGGGTAACCATAAAGAAGTGTGGTCATATTAATATCAAAGCAGACTTCATGACAAGGAGCGCTACCAGAGATAAAAGGGACATTTTATAAAGACAGAAATGTCAATTCATTGAGAAAGCACAACAATGTTAAATGTCTATGCATCTAACAATAAAGCTTCAAAACACACAAAGCAAAAACTGATAACACTTAGGGGAGAAACAGACACATCCACAAGATTTGGAGATTTTAACACCTTTTTCTTGGTAATTAATAACGCAAATATACAAAAATTCAAGAAGGCTATAGAGGATCTGAAAACACTACCAACCAAATTGACCAAATTGACATTTATGGAACATTATTCAACAACCGTATAATATACCATTTTTTAAAAGTCCACATGCATAAAGTAAGCTGAACGGTTTTCCATCATGTGGACACCACAGTTTACTTATTTCATACTCCTTCAATGAATATCTGGGCTGTTTCCGTCTTCCACAATTACGAATAATGCTGCCAGGAGCGTTTCTGTACAAGTCACTTTGTAAGCACACGTTTTTGATTCTTTTGAGTAGAATTTCTGGGTTGCATGCCGAGCATCCGTTTAATTCTGGAAGAAACTTCTGAGAAGTTTTCCAGAGTGATTGTGCAATTTTGCATCTCACCTGATAGCCCCGGTTCCTCCACATCCTGGCCGGCACTTAGCGTGGCCACTTACGTATTTTTCAATATTCAATTTTAACATCTCTATTTACTTTTTATCTCTGTATCTTTATATTTTTGGTGATTTCTCTGCAAGCTGTAGTATGCATCCTTAACTTATCAGGGTTAAAAATTGGGACAAAAAAATAAGGAATTAAAAAACTTAATAAAAGTCCACGTGGATGGTTCGCCGACATAGCGCGATGCTGGGCTGTAGAGCGAGGCTCCACACGCCTCTAAGGATTGAAATCATCAAAGGATGTTCTCACGAAAACAGAGATTCATGACAAACCAATAACAACAGGATAACAATAAAAACCCCAAACAGGCCGGGTGCGGTGGCTCACACCTGTAATCCTAGCACTCTGGGAGGCCGAGGTGGGTGGATAGCTCAAGGTCAGGAGTTCGAAACCAGCCTGAGCAAGAGCGAGACCTCGTCTCTACTTAAAATAGAAAGAAATTAGCTGGACAACTAAAAATATATAGAAAAAATTAGCCGGGCATGGTGGCACATGCCTGTAGTCTCAGCCACTCGGGAGGCTGAGGCAGGAGGATCGCCTGAGCCCAGGAGTTTGAGGTTGCTGTGAGCTAGGCTGACGCCATGGCACTCCGGGCAACAGAGTGAGACTCTGTCTCAAAAAAAAAAAAAAAAAAGAAAACTCAAACATTTGAAAATCAGGCAGCATGTGACCTATGGATTATGGAAGTGACAGTGAGAGTTACAACTAAATTTTCGTTAGAAACATTGTGGCCAGAAGATACCAGAGTGGCGCTTTATAGTGTTGAAGGGAGAAACTTGTCGATCTACACTGGAATTTATTTATTTATTTATTTAATTTTTTTTTTTTTGAGACAGAGTCTCACTGTGTTGCCCAGGCTAGAGTGCCGTAGCATCACCCCAGCTCACAGCAACCTCCAACTCCTGGGCTCAAGCGATCCTCCTGCCTCAGCCTCCCGATTAGCTAGGACTACAGGCGTGCGCCACCATGCCCAGCTAATTTTTTCTATATATTTTAGTTGGCCAATTAATTTCTTTCTATTTTTTTTAGTAGAGATGGGTCTCGCTCTTGCTCAGGCTGGTCTTGAACTCCTGACCTCGACCAATCCACCCACCTCAGCCTCCCAGAGTGCCAGAATGACAGGCCTGAGCCACCGCGCCCGGCCTAACACTGGAATTTAGACCTACAGAGAGAAATGTGTACTAAAAATGGTAAGTATGTGGATAAATCTAAGTGCAGTATTTTTTTTAACCTTCTTTAAGGGACTATTAACAGTTTAAAGCAAAAATATTATTGTGGGAGCTTATGACACGGAGCAGTTAACACCAGCAGTGAAGGGTAAATGAAAGTAGGCTGTTCAAAGGTCCTTATGTTTTACACGAAGTCATATAATGTGAATTCAAGACAGGCCCTAAGAAGTTAAGGATGCACACTACAGCTTCCAGAGAAATCGCCAGAAATATAAAGATACAGAGATAAAAAATAAATAGAGGTGTTAATTAGAATTGAATATTGAAAAATACGTAAGTGGCCACACTGAGTGCTGGCCAGGATGTGGAGGAACCAGAGCCATCCGATGGGATGTAAAATTGCTTTAAAATTGTACACTCACTTTGGAATTTTACAATTCCAGAGAATTTTACAATCACTTCGGAAAACTTCCCAGAATTTTTTTCCAGAGTTAAACAGCTGCTCGGCGTATAACCCAGAAATTGTACTCGAAAGAATGAAAGACGTGTGCTTACAAAGTGACTCGTACAGAAATGTTCCTGGCAGCATTATTCATGATGGTGGAAGATGGAAACAGCCCAGATACTCATCGGAGGTGTGCATGAAATAAAGGAACAGTGGCGTCCACGTGGCGGAAAACGATTCAGCAACAGAAACCAAACCGGATACACATCACGGACGCGTCTCAGAGACACGCTGCTGTGTGAAGACGCCCAGACATGGCAGAGCTAACACCTTACGGCTCCTTTTGTGTGACGTCCCACGGTGTCAGCAGGTCAAACTGACGTGTGGTGACCAAACTCACACCGGTCGCTGCCGGGCAGGAGCAGAGTGAGGCCGGCTGGCTGGGGACAGTGAAACCTCCATGGTGATGAGACGTTTCCTGTCTTGACCGCGGCTGTGTTTCTGTGTGTGCGTTTGCCAGCACGCACTGAAGGCACTGTACCCTGGTATCTGAGGGGGACTGGCTCCAGGAGCCCCCGTGGGTACCAAAAATCTACAGACGCTCACGCCCCTTGTGTGAACGGTGTGGTATTCACGTATCACTGATGCGCATCCTCCTGTATACAGTTGAGCCTTGAACAACACGAGGGCTGGGGGCGCCGACCGCCTGTGCAGTCAAAAATCTGCACATAACCTTTGACTTCCCCAAAACTTAATACTAATAACTTACTGTTGACTGGAAGCCTTACCGATAACATAAGCAATTAACACGTATTTTGCATGTTGTCTGTATTATGCGCCGTACTCTTACAATAAAGTAAGCTAGAGAAAGAAAATGCCACGAAGAACACTGTAAGAAAGAGAAAATGTATTTGCTATTCATTAAGTGGCAGTGGATCCTCATGAAGGTCTCCATCCTCATCGTCGTCACACGGGCCAAGGAGGAGGAGGCGAAGACGGGGGCGGGTGGGGGGGTCTTGCTGTCTTGGAGGCAGAGGGGGAGGAGCAGAGAGGCAGGTGCACCCAGTGTGGAGCTAATCTTCTTCCCTGGGGCCAGGGCGTTTCATTGAAAGAAAACTATCCTTGCCAATTTGTTATTTCTTATTGTTTTCCGTGCGTGAGTTACAGGCAACACAATCCACATTTTTAGAATCAAATTGTCAATATTAATTGTAACGATAAGAATATCAAGTAAGATTTTCACGAACCAACTGCAGGGTTTTGCTCCGCGGGGCCCCGGGGTCAAAACCAGCCTGAGTTAAGTAGAAGTCACACGGCACTCAGTGTGTTAGACTCCAGAGAAGTCTCCAAGCTCAGATGATTTCAGTGGAGAATTTTATGAAATCTTTAAAGATGAATTAGCACCAACTCTACACAACTTCTTCCAGAAAGTAGAAGAGGAGGGAAGCCGGTATTACCCAGATACCAAAATCAGACAGACAGTACAAAAAACAAACCAACTAAAACACACACACACACACACACACACACACACACACACAGGAACCAAAGAAATAAAAAACCAAAACTACAGATCAACATCCTTTACGAATATAGATACATAAGCCTTTAACAAAATAGTAGCAAATAGAATTCAGCCGTATATAAAAAAGAATACATCATAACCAAGTGGGGTCTGCTCCTGGTATGCCAGCCTGGTTCAATACTCAAAAAATTAGTGTATTCCACCATCTTATCAGGCCAATCGGAAAAATCACATAAGTATATCAGTTAATGCAGAAAAAGCCTTTGACAAAACTTAACCTGCGTTCATTATAAACTCTCAGAAAAGTGGGAGTGCGTAGAGTTTCCCCAACCAGACAGAGAGCCTGCAGCGCCCGCCACATGGAGAATGGCCAGTGCACTGAGGCCAGGGTACAGCCAGAGGCCCAGACAATGCCAGGGAGCACGTGGGGGTCCCCAGGATATCCCCTCTGCAGTGTCCACCTGTACAGGGCAGGGGGGGCCTGGCAGCTGAGGCTGTGGAGTGTCCAGGGTTAGACCCTGGGGCAGGGCCACGGGCCAGCTCTGTGGTGCAGAGAGCTGGAGACCTGGGAAGCCTGTGCTCACGGCCTCCCTTCTGTGCGTGTCTGTGTTTGCAGGGTTGTGTGTGTGTTGCAGGGTTGTGTGTGTGTTTGCATGCCTCTGTGTGTGCTTGTTTGCATGACTGTGTGTTTGCAGGCTCGTGTCTTTTTGTAGGGTTGTATGTGTGTTTGCACAGCTGTGTGTGTGGCTATGTTGTTTGCAGGGTTGTGTGTGTGAATGTGTTTGCATGTCTGAGTGTGTTTGCGTGGCTGAGTGTGTTTGCATGGCTGAGTCTGCGTGGCTGAGTGTGTGTGGCTACGCGTGTGTTTGTGTGGCTATGTGTGTTTTCATGGCTGTGTGTGTGTTTGTGTGCCTGTGTGTGTATGTTTGCATGGCCGTGTATGTGTATTTGTGTGGCTGTGTGTGTTTTCATGGCTGTGTGTGTTTGCGTGGCTGTGTGTTTGCGTGACTGTGTTTGCATGGCTGTGTGTGTTTGCGTGACTGAGTGTGTTTTCACGGCTGTGTGTGTTTGCATGGCTGTGTGTGTTTGCATGGCTGTGTGTGTTTGCGTGACTGTGTTTGCGTGGCTGAGTGTGTTTGCGTGGCCGTGTCTGTGCTCACGGGGCTGTGTGTGCCTGTGTGGACTGATGCTGCTCCCACGTTTCAGGCCCTTTGCTCTGTGGGCTCGTTGTCCAGACGGTGCTTCTGCACGTTCCTGCCCCAGAGCTGAGCTCGGCCCCACTGTGCCGGTTTCCTTATGCGTTTTCCTCTCCTGGTTATAGATCCGCACCTGTGCGCAGGTGAGAGTGCGCTGCCTGCTTTGCACAGCGCTGTCGGCAAGCGTCTCTCCCAGGCCGCCGACCGAGGCTGCTGGGCGCCCCGCTTGCTCCTGTGTCCTCCCAGGTAGCCGCGGGCGCCGTGCCTGCCCTGCTCTGGGCTGCGTGCGGGCTGTGGTGTGCGGGCCATAGGCCGCTGGGCGGGGTGGGGTGAGCAGAGCCCAGGCCCCAGTGGGCCCCGGGGCCGTGATTCAGAGCAGGTGTGTTTACCTGCGCATTTCTCACAGATTCCAGAGAGTGGAATTCTCAGAGAGTGGATTCTGAGTGTTTGCGAGGGTGGGGGCCTGGGCAGGGTGGGGCCTTGCACCTTTGGGATTCTAGACCCAAAACGGACGTGTCCTGGGCCTGCCTGCTCTTGGGGCTGGGCTAGCACCAGCGTGGGGGGTGCTGGCCCCAGCCCGGCCCTGCGGCTCAGCTCCCTTCAGCTGATGCTTTTGTGAACATCCTCGGGGAGGCGGCCGGTTTACTCGTATTTTATATGAACTAGGAAGATCGGACCTGAAGCCACTGTGGGCGAGGGGCTGGGCTGAGCCCTGTAGCAGAGGGCCTCCCGGGCGCTGCTGAGACAGGGGAGGCTCAGGGAGAGGCCTGCGGGGCCTGGCTTTGTTTTTTATTCTTGACTCAGTCTCACTCTGTTACCTGGGCTAGTGTGCCGTGGTGTCAGCCTAGCTCACTGCAGCCTCCAACTGCTGGGCTCAAGAGATCCTCCTGCCTCAGCCTCCCCAGTAGCTGGGACTACAGGCATGTACCACCGTGTCCGGCTAATTTTTCTATTTTTAGTAGAGATGGGTTCTTGCTCTTGCTCCGGCTGGTCTCAAACTCCTGACCCCAGCAATCCTCCTACCTTGGCCTCCCAAATGGCTGGAATCACAGGCATGAGCCACCGCGCCCGGCCTGCGAGGCCTGTTTTTTTGTTGTTTTTTTTTTGAGACAGAGTCTCACTCTGTTGCCCATGTAGAGTGCCATGGCATCAGCCTAGCTCACAGCAACCTCAAACTCCTGGGCTCAAGCGATCCTCCTGCCTCAGCCTCCTGAGTAGCTGGGACTATAGGCATGCGCCACCATGCCCGACTAATTTTTTTCTATATATTTTTAGTTGGCCAATTAATTTCTTTCTATTTTTAGTAGAGATGGGGTCTCGCTCTTGCTCAGGCTGGTCTCGAACTCCTGACCCCAGTGATCCTCCCGCCTCGGCCTCCCAAGTGGCTGGGATCACAGGCGTGAGCCACCGCGCC